>PVKN010022937.1:0-14992 GCA_004027915.1 Capromys pilorides | reverse complement strand
AGTTAATAAGGAGGAAAAGAGGGAGGAGAAGGAGGACAAGAAAGAGGAACAAAGAACACCACTAAGTCAGGCATTATAACACAAAAATCTCGATCTCTGCTCAGCTGTTTATTGGTCCTATGACCTTGGACATGTCCTTCGGCTGCTGTGGACATAAATTTTCCCCTCTGTGTAAAGAGCGTGCTGGACCAGGTCTCTCCAGTTGGACCATGCTGACCTCATGCCTCTGCCCTTGTCCGCTGTCCCCTGCTCTCTGGAGATACTGTTGCCACAACAACTAGTGTTGCCCCCAAGTAACACCATGTTGCAAAGTCCAGTCACGCACAGGAATTCTGGGCACTGTGACTGTGAATTCTAATCCTTCTTTGGTTGTGCCATCCTTGACTAACCTTGAGCGGGTACCTAATTTCAGCTAACTGCCCCCGAGGCCTCACAGACGAAAGATCTCCAGAGATTTATCAGGTAATACTCAACTCCTCACATGGCACAAGCTGGCCTCCAGATGTCCCCGGCCAGCCGATGGGACCATTCATGGAAAATCATAAAAACAGGCTTTTTCATTCAGTAACTCTCTGCTGTAATGCATCTCTCCCTATTTAAATCAAAACCATCTTTCAAGGGAGTCCAGATTTAAGCAAAGATTTAAAACACTGAAAAATTTGTCAAATCTGTGGCAAACTCAAGGCATGGAAGAACAGATGGCAGCATTGCATAACAGAGCCACCATCCGTTCATTGGACATAAATGAAAAGTGGATACCAGACATCTCACCAAATAGCTTTGAGCAGGTATATTTTGCAATGGGATTGTCACTCTAATCCCTATACTAAATTTAACAGAAAAAGTAGTCTATATAGTAATGGTAGTGCATGTCTTATGTGTTAGTTACAATGGTAAGGACTTTGTATTCTACATCCAATAGAATACTTTCAGATTTTAAAGTGAAAGCTTTCAGTTTTGTTCATTTAATATGATGTTGGCTATTGATTTGTCATTGATGGCTTTAATCAGATTGAGGTAAATCCATCTATTATGTTCTGAAGGGTTTTTTTTTTATCATAAATGAGTGTTGGCCTTTATCAAAAGCTTTTTCTGCCCTAAGAACCTGTGCTATAACATCCTATAACTCAGAGGTTGCCCAAATTTTCTGTTCAAGGAGATTAAGAGACCTCAGAGGAAAAGGATAAATGAAATATAGTGTGCCTAAGGAGAGTCACCTAGAGAGAGGACATTCTCTCAGGCTCTCACAGAGAGCAAACTGGTCAAGCAATGGCCGTGACTCGTCCCGATGGCTGACACTGGCAACATCTCTACAAAGCACTATACATGGTTCCAAAGTTAATCCTGAGGGGATTTGACCCTGGAAGGTGCAAAAGATGAATGATCTATTATACAAATCTGGCCTTGACTTGCCCTTGATCACCCAGCGAAAAGCTTAATTACAAGGCATAGAACACAGAGCTAGATTAGTATATGAGCTGTACGAGGCTTATACCAACAGCCTCCAACATTACCAGTTTCACCAGTATCCCACTACGATTATGGAACACTGGACTATGTATACAACTACTCCCTCTTTGTACAAAGAGAAGATAAAATTTTTTTGTTGTTGTTTTTTCTTTTTCTCCTCCCCTACTAACATAGATTAGAAAATTTATCATGTCTACACACTATGTTCTATATAACTACTACGAGGACAACAAAATTCAATGTATCAATTATTATGAATGCACTACTAATGTGTTTTGAAACTATCATATTGTTATTTCTTATTAAAAATTTTTTTAAAAAGCTCTTTCTGCATCTGTTGAGATGATCATGTAATTTCTGTCTATGATTCTGCTGATATGGTGCATTAGATTTATTGATTTGCATATATTGAACCATCCCTGCATTCCTGCGATTAATCACATTTGGTTATGATGTATAATCTTCTTGGTGATTTGCTGCATTTGCCAGTTTTTACTGAGGTCATTTGCATCTATGTTCTTTACGGAGATTCACCTGTATAAACATTATGCTGTCTCCCTAATGTAAGAAACTGAAAGAGGAAATGACATCTGCAAGGTACAATAGATATATTGTGAAAGGGAAAGAAACAGCTCCAAAGGAAAGAACAACTAGGATGGAGAAAAGGAGAAAAGAAAAAAAAAGGGAAAACTAAGATAATTGTAGTACTAATTTCTATTGATTTATTGAAAAGAATAATTAGTGTTTATATTGTTTATTCAGTTTTGCATGCCCATATTTGGTTGTCTGAGCAACTACTTTGAAGATAGCAATGTGCAATATTACAATCATCTTTTTTAAAAAAACATATTTAGTAGAGGGTCTGCAGGGTACACAGGGTCTCACTACACAGACTGGACTCATACTAATCCTCTTGTTTTCAGCCTTCCATTACAGGCACACATCACCACACCCGATCTCAATCAACCTCTCAGTGTGCCCCAGGGGTGGGGCCAACACGGCACCACAACCATTGTTAATTTTCTATCATCATGTTTTGAAATTCTGTACAGTTTATTTTTTATTTTATTTAAAATAAAAACATTACATTCTAGAAAATTGCTCAACATCTTTGGCTAGGACTATCTTGTCTAATATCTTACAAAATATCTTCATTTTATATATTCAAAATGACATAAAAGGGAACTTTTTACTGTTCCATAGATATGCAAAAATATATTATTGAGGATTAATATGCCCATTAACGTAAAAAACTGGGGCTGGGGAATAGCTCCATAGCACAAGTGCTGACCTGGCAAGTGCAAGGTTGTGAGTTCAAACCCTGGTCCCACAAAAAAAAAGTAAAAAACTAAAGTAGATAATAATGAAAACATGAATGCTTTCAGTTCCATATAAATGTATCTAACTTTTTGATTCTTTAAAACCCATTTTAATTTGCATGATACATTTATCACTGCTATTTTAGAGAAACAGAAGCTAACTTTTCATCCTCAAAGATTGATGAACAGGCATCTGTGAGTTCTTGGGGTTGAGTTACAGGAAACTGTATTCTCTCTCAAACCACTTGCAATTGTGAGAAGCTTTTGGTCACAAAACGCATGACCACCACACGCAGTCCTGTTGCCAGCCTCTGAGTGAGAGGGCTGCCGGCGCTCTTGCAGGGACAACGCTGTCCCCCTCACTGCCCCTGTAAAAACAATCCCCTTGGGCACTTCATGTTCTGTTCTCTTCTTTGAAAAACTCCAAGCATGGAACTGCCTCACCCAAGATGGTGGAGATAACCAGATTCCCACTCCGGAGCTGAAAACATTCACAAAATCACTTGCAAAGAGGAACCTCATTTTCTGTCTGGGCTTTGATGAAATAGTTTTCATATAGTAAGAAATGGTCTCTTGAAAGAATTCTTCCTCTCGCCACCCCAGAGAGCCCTTCCCACCTGGTAGCAGCGTACAAGCCTTCAGTGGACACAGTATGTCATCCCTGACCATATTCTAACCCATCAAATCTTGCCATATCCGTTGCCACTTTTTTTCAAATTGATACAGGGCCTCACTACACAACTTGGACTCAGTGGTCCTCCTATCTTAGCTTCCCCAGTGCTGTAATTACAGGCATGCGTGCCACCATGCCAAGTTTCAGAGCCAGCACAGGATGTGGTACCAGTGATCGAACTCAGGTCATTGCTCTTGCCAGGCAGATGCTTAGACTGCTGAGCTATCTCCCCAGCCCATGATGCCACTTCTGATGTGCATGATGCACGGTGGCAGATATTGAGTAAGCGATGTGAGGCAAGAATACTTCCATCACGCTGGCTTTTGCAGACTCAAAGAGGCCAGCAACTCTGGACCAGAGAGTTCATATTTCACAGGGTAATCCAAGTGTAACAAATTCCTTCAGAATTCCTAACCACAGTTGGCACACATCTGTCAATTGTAACATCTTGTGCAGTGTTAGAATCTTTAGGGGCATGTCCAGCCACTGCACCAGGTACCACTGCTGTACCAGCCACACATCGAATTAAGATTCCTGGCACATTCATTGAGTTCACCAGGGGAACGGGCCCAGGGTGAGAAAATAAGCCTTCGCTGGCTTTCAAACCAACAAGCCCACAGAGGGCGGCGGCAGGATTCAGGGCTGATCCTCCAGGGTCTGATCCTAACAGCACAAAGCGCATGAACACTGCTGCACTTGTTTTCCTGTTAGTGGGGATCCCTGATCAACAACTTCTGCCATACCACAGCACTAAAAGACGCTGCGGAACACTCTGGCACATTGGGTGCCATGTTGTCTCGATGCCAAACATGCCGAAGTTGTCTTTTTTTTTTTTTTTCTCTATTTAATAAAGATCTTTTATTGTCTCATTAAAATATCACAGATTGGCTTTACAAGCCAGAAGCTTGTTTCTGTGGCTGCATCAACTCTTGGATCTCACTCATCTAGCTGCTGAACCATTTTCTCTTCAGAAACATAGATACCATCCAAAAATTTTCTGATATCCTTTGTTTTTGACTATTGTGGCTTGATGAATCAAAGCAGCTGAATTTGAAACAAGCTCACTGTCACTTCCTTCAGGGATTGGCTCATCTTTCGGGGCTTGAGATACTGAGCGAGCAACACCTGCCCTCATACGAACGCGGCAAATGTATTTTTCACCCAAGAAATTCCGAATTTCGAGAAGAGACCCATTCTCCTGAATAACGATGTTGATGAGAAAGTGAGCATACACAGATCTTATCTTATAAGATAAGATCTATAGATCTATACCTATAGATTTCTCCTTGCATCTCATTATCCAGGGTGAAATTCCAAACCTATATTCCAAACCCTGGAAGCCCAGCATGATCCCCTTTGTTATGTTCTATACATGGCTACAGATCCTGCGAACAGTCGCCAACTCCTTTCTGTTTCCCCACCATTTGTCAGCCTGGAGCCTTTTCTTTTTCTTGCCAAGGAGACTGAGTTCCACATTGAAGTCCCTCCGTAGGGTTCCTCTGGGGCCCTTCACAATAACTGAGCATCCTTTCAAAGTGATGTCGACATTTTCTGGAATGTCAACAGTCTGATTGCTAAGAATGGTCTTCATTCTTGCGGGAGATGTGGCAAAGAGCTGAAGTTGTCTTTTATTGCAATTGAAATTCCATCTAAATCCCCAAGGGATTGGCCTTCTTTTTTTCTGATTCTTTTGCTTACTTTAGGGCCCCTTCTGCAGATACAGTAATCTAAGTGTTTAGAAACTTGGTCTTCTGGGGCTTGGGAGATACCTCGGTGGCACAGTGCCTGCCTGGCAAGTGCAATCATGAGTTTGATTCCTGGTACAAAAACAAAAATAAACTTGGTTTTCTGGATAAGGGAGAGAATTTCCCGACAGTGCCATTGGTGCAATTTGGCCGTGGCTGAGTGCCACAGAAACTTCTCGGAGGCCCAGCCGAATGTGGCTCTCAGGGTCAGCCGGCTACCCAGGCACCAAGCAGCAAAGAAGAAGAAGCTCAATGGGGAACACCAGTACTACTGGGCCAGATACTCTGATGGTCACCGGATCCTTCCTAATGCACCTAACTCTGAAGCAGTAGAGATTTCCTGTCTATACAACAATTAGCTGAAGGAGACTTCTTCTGGGCTCGGATAGTTGAGCAGCACAACAGCAAAGTGGAAGAAATGCTTCTACTTCTGCCGCTTCTAGTGTGTGAGCAACATCTCCACTTGCAGTCTCCTGAAAGGCTGCAGATGCTCCGGGTGTCACACAAGTATTCCAACGTATCACCAAGGTGATTTTGTTGTATGTTATGAGTCGGTGCCAAAAGAAACAATGAGAAGACCCGATGAATTTTGCTCAGAGGACTCACTGAGGCTTATCTCTCTCAAAGTAAGCCCAGAACCCCCAGAGCATCTCAGCTTTATTTTGGGCTAGTGAACGTGATCACGTGAGGACCACATTTTCTATTGACTTCCACCTTTTCCCTATCACTAGGTTCACACAAATGCTAATTAACAACATCCCAAGCAGGGGAGGAGACAACAAACAAGAAGCCATCAGGATAAGCTGTTATCTGGCTCCTTGAATCCCAGCTTCCTGGAATGCCCAAGTAACACACTACAACTGTCCCTGGGCTTTGTTTGTTGCGCTCCGCTTCTTGAGATGCTAATTTCTTATCTCTACATGATTTTCCCCATATCTCTCTCTTTGTAGTTTAGAATATCTTTAGCCAACAGGTACCTATAGATTTCTCCTTATATCTCATTGTCCAGGGTGAAATTCCAAACCTATAGGGAACCAGTTCATGGCAAGGAGAAATCACCGTAGACCAGCCACAAGTGACCTGGCTTACTTTTCTTGAACATGTAGCCTGGTGATTATCCCACCCAAACAACACTGAGATGTTCTGCAGGCAATGATGGGGGGAGGGGCTAGGAAAGGGAACAGGAGAAGCAGCCAGGAGCCTGTGCCATGCCCAGAACACCGCTTCTCACCTCCATAAACAATCCTTTGAGAAATTAGCCTTCCCGGAGTCACACCTTCTGTGAATGGACTGTGCTGGTTTTTACCGTGGCCCTTTCTGCTACACCTTGGAATGCTACTGAATCTCTAATTTACATCCTGTTTTCCCAAATGGACAAAGCAAATCTCACTCTTCTTTGTGACCTCCTGCCCTCTAACTCAGAACCATGCCCATTGCAGGTACTCGGTTCTGAGTGGGCAAATTACAGACAATACTGGCCCAGTGGCCAAGCCGTGCCCATGCGGACACTGCCCGAGATGGGAGAGGCGAGCTTCCACCACCCCCTCTCTGCTTACCACACCCCTGACCTCCCTGGGCTCCGGGCATGGTGGTTGTGTCCCAAGTACTTCTCTCCCTTCTAGATATCACTCATTGGATCAAAATGGACATCGAATCAAGCTAGGCCATTAAGATTGACGTTCGGTTATCAAGATAATCTGTTAAGGTGGTTGTGCTTACAGCATGTGAACTCCTGGAAAAGAGTAAAGAAGAAAGATGAGTAATTGCTCTGGTCCTCCACCTCTGTAACTGTCACCCCATCCTCAGTCACATGTAAATGCTCTGGGAGAAAACCCTATATCTCACCTCCCTTTCTTCAAATACCTCTAGCCAACAGTTGCCTATAGATTTCCCTCCCTCCCTCTCGTCCTCCTTCCCTCCCTCCTTCCCTCCCTCTCTTCTTCTAGTTTGTATTGCAGCCATCTTTAGTTGGTTTAAATTCATTTCAACCAGAATATTTTTAATTTTTTTTTCCTTTATATATTTAGGACAGGGTGTTCAGGGTCTCACTATGCAGATCAGACTCATAGTGGTTCTCCTGTTTTCAGCCTCCCAAGCACTAGGATTACAGGTGTGCATCACCACACCCAATCTCAGTCACCATCTCAGCTCGCCCTGGAGGCAGGGCCAGCAGGGCAGGCCCAGGGATCAAACCTCGGCCACTGTGCTCTGCCTAAGCAGGCGCTTTAGTCCACTGAACTATCTGGCTGGAGCTTCTTTTTTTAATTTTAAAGAGAATAGAAAAATAATAGAGAAAACATCAGAAACAATACACAATTTTTTTAAAAAGGTGATTGGTATTCAACAGTGGTTGTTATATTGTGCATTGTTCTCTTCAGTGTGGTTGCCCAAGCATGTAAAATTGGTCAAAGTAAGAATTTTAAGCATTAACTGCAACCTTCAAAAAACCAATAGAAATGAGTAGTACAATTGTCCTGTGTATACACATACGTGATTTTTTTCCCTTCCTTTTTTTCTCCCTTTCCTTTCTCTTTTCCCTCATCCCAATTATTTATTCCTTTTGCACAATTTCTTTCCTTTTGATTATATTTATTGTACTTTTCAGATTTTACTTACTCTTTCAGGTTCTTACACTAGGGAGACAATACGATACTTACACGTGGGTCTGATTGATTTCATTGATGCGTATAGCCTCTAGTTTAAACAGTATCTTGAGCACAAACAAATTTGTCTCTCAGCTTTCTGTTGAAGCAGCGGGTGAAAATAGGTCATGCTCTGATATCCAAATGGACCAGGTTTTGGAGACCTCAAGTGAACACACAGCACCCAGACCTCTGCTCGGTGCAAGATATTTGGTGGTGGTGGTGGGGTGAGATGGAGAGACTGCAGGCTGATTCTTACACTCTGACCCCAATCCACAGGCCTGTCAAAGCAGGGTGAAGTCAGGGCCACCAGATCATAATGTCCTTATAACGAAGATCTCCACCTTAAGACGTTAGAGAACTGACTCCTGTTGTAAGGAGGCAAGATTAGCCCAGTAAAGGGTGGGGAAGCTCGGGAGGATGACATCCACTCATGCTGCCCCGGGTTCCTCTACAAACACGCTGGGTCTGCCCAAGGGTGCAAAGTACCTTCCAAACCCCACTTGTCACGTGGACCTTTACACCTCAGTCTGGTGGCAACACTCTTTCCCAATATGTTTTTCTTACTTTTTCGTCCAAGGCACATGACTGGCACTTTGGCACACGCCCAGAGGCTGTGTCTGAAGAAACACAAGGGACATTTTCCAAAAGATCCTATTTTAGTCTCTAATGGAAGAGAAGCCCCAGCTGGAAAAGAGAGTCGGGTGGAGACAGGTAGAGAAGAGGAGCGGCAATGGCGTGAGGCACGGGCTTCTAACCCTGGTTGGCGAATTATTAACGCATGTGAGGCATGGAGGAGCCCCTTCTGTGCCCTGTCTCTTTTCCCTAGAGTTCTGACCAACACATTCTGACAAAAACTTTCAGAAACTCACCCCTTGTGCCCTCTCCTCTGCCTGTCTGCTTGTTGTACTGAGTTTGTCTTGTTTTTTGTATTTTTAGGGAGGAGTCTACAGGGTATTTAGCGTCTCACTACTAGATCGGACTTGCAGTGATCCACCTGTTTACAGCCTCCCAAGGGCGGGGATTATAGGGGCGCATCACCACACCCAGTCTCAATTGTTGTCTCAGCACACCCTGGGGGCTAGGCAGCACGGCACGCCAGAGATTGAACCCCAGCAGGTGAGTCTGCCTAAACAGGCACTTTAATCCATTGAGCTATTTGGATGGCCCTTGGTTTTTGTTTTTGCTTTTTGGGTGTGTGTGTGTGTGTGTGTGTGTGTGTGTGTGTGTGTGTGTGTTGATACAGGCTTTCACTTTGTAGTTCAGGCTAGCCTCAAACTTGCAGCTGTCCTCCTGCCTCAGTGTCCTCGGTGCCAGGATCACAGTGTGTGACACCCTGTCTGGCAACCCCTTCAGCTTCTTGACCCTTTGTTTCACCCAGAGAATAACTACACCGTGTTCTTCTCAACAGGTTCCCTCAGATGAGGAGTTGCGTCTCGACAGCTCTCACCATGTAGAAAGAAATTTTCCTAACTCACTGCATGATTTAGGACACAAACCCTAAATTTCTTTATTAAAAAACCAAACAAAAGAAGCCAATTTCCCCAAGATTGCTTGGCAAAAGCACCTCTTCCAAACGCAGCCAGCTGAGCACCCACAGGAGCAGCAAGGGAGGGCTGTAGTAGGCACCGCCAGGTGAGAGGAGAGGTGGGCACCAGAAGAGACCTGGAGCCTTCCCTTGGCCCAGCAGGACAAAACCATGACAGGCATTCCCAGGGGCTTCCTGGTGTTTGAAATGGTTTTAAGGGGGATTAAGCAACTCCATAAGTTTGCTTAAAAGTTCTTCTATCTGTTTCAATTGAGCAAGTGGTATAAAAGTTTTCAAAACATGTCTGACCTCTGGTTTCACAATTGCACCTCTAGGAATTTATTGCTGGTAAACAATCAGAAAGGTATACATGCGCGCGTTGGAGGTGCCGGGAAGGGATACAGCATGTGCAAGACCCTGTGGGCCGAATCTTCATTACCACCCCCATCAAAAAGTACTAAGATGCATACCTAAAACTTCAGAGTGTGTGTGTGTGTGTGTGTGTGTGTGTGTGTACGTGTCCTGTTCTTGTTTTTATTTTTTTAAGCGAAATGTCCACATTTTATTTTATTTTATTATTTACTTCTTTCTTTCTTTTTTTGTGGGACCGGGGTTCGAACTCACAACCTTGTACTTGCCAGGCAGACACTTGTGCCATGGAGCTACCTCCCGAATCCCTCTTGTTTTTATTTTGTAACGGGTTGTGACTAAGTAGCTAAATTACCCAGGCTGAATTTGAACTTGCGATCCCCTGCCTCAGCCTCCCCAAGTGCTGGGGTTTATTATGGCATTAATTTTTTTTTTTAATATATCAAGTACACAGTGTAAAGAAAGGAATATGATCCAGTTTTTTTTTTTTTTTTAATCAATAGTTTGCAGGGCTGGGGAGATAGCTTAAAAGAATAAGTGCTTGCCTGGCAAGCATAAAGCCCTGAGTTCAATTTCTGGTTCTGAAAAAAAATCAATAGTTTGCCCAGTTCTCGCTTCACTTAATTCCCCACACTCTTTTCTTTTGTTGATTTTGCTGGAATATTTGAAGCACCATCATCTGGTGTTCAACTCTTAAAATATTTGAATTTGAGTCTCTGAAAGATAAGGATTTGCTTTCTTTTTTTCGCTTTTTGTCAAATTTATAGCACTATTCAGGAAAGATTTTTTAAGTTGACATTATTTTAATGTCATTTTTTTTCACTCATCCAAATAAAGTCATTTCTTATAATTATCTAATGCCCATTCATTCTAGTTTTAAAATGTTAAGAATGTCTTTTTACAGTGTTTTTTTTCAAAATCTGGATCCAAAAGATCCGAAACTGGATTTGATTGCTGTCTTGCTTCAGTTTCTCCAACCTATAACAACAAGGTTCTTACTTTTCCTTATACCGTTCATGTGTTGGAGAACTCAGGTGTAAACACAGTTTCTCATCTTCTGTGTGCTCTGCTTTATTTTGGGACAAAGTTTCACTATGCAGTCCAGGCTGGTTTTGAACTCACACTGATCCTCCTGCCTCAGCCTCCCAAGTACTGGGATTATAGGTGTGCACTACCATGCCCAGTTTTGATGTTGTTTTAAAACATCTTATTGTGTTTTTTCTTGTTAAATTTCTTATTATTATGTTTCTTCTCTAATGAGTTCTATGGTCACAGCTTTATTTTAAACACCAGAAGTTTCCATATGATAAGCAGCCATAGCCTCAGCGAGGCTCGCCAATTGCTCACGTGTTGTCGTATTAGCTTCAGCCCTCTTAGGAGACATCTTTATTTTTGCTGTTCCTTTCATGTCAACATATAGATCTACAACCATCACCTTTTAGTATTTCAGCCTCTGTTCCCTAGAGGCAAGGACACTGTCCTCATAGTCACAGTTACTGGATTCAATAAATTCAGCTTGGATTCAATATCATCGCATGCAGAATTCAAGAAACAATTTCCCATTTATTCCCCATGAGAGCATTAGGTATTTTTTCAGTTCAGAAACGCACGCGGCTGCATGGCGTCTGCTAACGTTCTTCCTCTGCCTGCTTTCTGCGCTCCTTCCTGGCTGTTCTTTTGTCACGGGGAGCTTAGCTTCTTTTGCAACCCTCGCCCGATGTCCCAGTCCCCTCGAAGGCGTCCAGTGGCAACACCCTGAGATCTGACTTCTCCATCCCTCTGGCTGAGCTCTGTTGCTCCTGGAGAATTTCCATAGCCCTTGATGCCTGGGCTCTAAGCTCCTCTTGTTCTCTCCCTGCCTCAGGCCTAGGAAGCGCCGAGATCTAGGTGCTGCGCGGGACCATTGTTTTTAAAATATTATTGTTTCTTGGGCCAGCCAGATAGCTCAGTGGACTAAAGCACCTGCTTAGGCAGAGCACAAGGGCTGGGGTTTGATACTCGGCATGCAGTGCAGACCCCTCCTCCCGGGCACGCTGAGATGGTGGCTGTCCTAAAATTTTAAAAAAAAAAAAAAAAAAAAAGATATTATTGTTTCTAGAGCCTCTACAGAGATAAGAAGTAAGGCTTTTCTTCCCCAGAAAGATATACTATTCCTCTTTAAATCCAGTATCAAAGGGATCTTCCTCTCTTCCCCATCTTATATTTTTTCCACCCCCATAGTGAGAATTCTTGTTTACAAAAAGTTGCAGCTAACTTTTTGCTCGTTATATCCTCTAATACTCAGAAACTACTCAGGAGGCCACCATTTCTGTCACTGAAAAAACTGAATATAACAAAGTATTTCCTTAAGCTTCTTTCTATCATAGACAATATTCTGCGCCAATGCATTGGAGTTTTACTTGGATTAATTGTGTGTTCTATGTAGGGATTCTTTCCCATATACCTACAATTTGATATAAATTCTAGTTTACTGTTTATATCCAATTTCTACATTTGTCCTTTTCATTTTTTGACTTAATTTTACATTTTAAGCATATATAATTTTTAGTTGGCTCAAAAGTTAGAACTCATAGAACTTTTTAGTTTCATTTTTTCCTTCTGTTTTCTATGCCCTTCATCACTGAGGTGGCTATTTTTATGATTTATAGATTTTACTTTCTATGTTTATGTTTGTGACTATAATATTTCTTCTTTTCATTATTGATGTATTCTTAGGTATTTATGAAGATAACAGAGGTTGCTTTTTTATTAATACTTGATTTTTAATGACCATAATCTACTTTTCTTTAGACTTCTATAATTTTTTACACCTAAAATTGGCATCCTCTGTGAAAAAGAGAGAAACAAGAAAAATATCAGTTTGGGGCCAGTGAGATGGCTCAGCGGTCTAAAGCGCCTGCTTAGGAAAGCTTAGGCAACCGCGGAGACCGCGGTGCGATTCCCAGCACCACATGCTGTGCCAGCCCCACCCCCAGGGCAGGCTGAGCTGATCATTAAAAAATATATATCAGTTGGATGCTCACATCTATGTAGCATGCACATTGTAGTAGCTAACACCAGGCTAACTTCTTGCCCACATGTTGATTAATGGTTTTCTTTTGCTTTCCCTCTCTTTTCTCTATTGTTCTCAGTTGTGTTTTTAGTGTATAAGAATGTAGAATATTTGCATGCTGTTGCTGTTGTTATCATTATTATTGGTACCTTGTGCTTGCCAGTCAGGTGCTTACGCCGCCAAGGTATCTCCCAGCTCCTATTTGCATGTGATTCTTTTACCTTCGCCCTCCCATCTTTGAGCCTAAAACCTAGAATTAAATATCATCAACCTCTAGGGCTGGCCAAATGGCTCAGCAGATTAAACTGCCTGCAAGCAGGAGCAGGGGCTGGGGGTTGAATCCCCAGGCGTGCAGTGCCAGCCTCGCTCCTGGGGTGCGCTGAGATGGCAATTGAGACTGGGTGTGATGGCCAGCGCCTATAATCCCAGCTCTTGGGAGGCTGTAAACAGGTGGGTCACTATGAGTCTGATCTAGTAGTGAGACCCTGAACACCCTGTTGACCCTTCAAAAAAAAAAAAAATATACATATATATATATATATATATATATATATATATATATGTCATCAACCTCCACCCTTAGTGTTTTTTCTGGTATTTCCAGTGATCTTCTGGGATGCATTCCTGGCCTAGGACGTGTTTCAGAAGATCACATTTCACATATTCTGACTTCTCGTATGCATTAAGACTGTGTGTCTCACTGTGGTCAGGATAGCTCGCTTTGCTTTGAAAAGTGGGACTGGATCAGTTAATGAAATAAGTTCTGACCAGTTAAATAGTGGAGCCCTGGTCTGCAGAACAATTACACTGTAAACACTGTGGAGAACTACGTGATGATACCAGCCTGTGACGCTCCAACTTGTGGTGAACAGAAAGATGCCCGAAGTGTGTGCATGCGTGGTTGTACACGAAGCAAGGTGCACAACACGAAAGAGAGCTGCCTGGTGTTTCTCTGGTTAATAGCACTGTTGATGATCTTGAACTGTTTTTTTGTTTCTTTATGCATATATATATATATATATATATATATATATATTTTGTCTGAGTCGCAGCATTTGTGGGATTGGAGAGAACACAATTTTAAATCTGCACTTTTCGAGGCTTGTTTTTAGTGTGCTGCCTTTAATCAATACTTCAAGGCAGGCTGCACCAGGAAAGGAGCGGCGCAGCCAACTCCGTGGACTCAGGACAGCCCGGGTTGGTCTGGGCGCCCTGCCTGCGCTGGGCGTTCAGTCCATGTTTGCTGGAGATGAGAAACACTAATGTTCCTCAGCTCCAAGCAAAGTCATCACCGCCAACTCTTCTCCGTCAAGGTCCTGTCTCTGAGGTCCTGCTGCTAGTGAGAAGAAGACATGGGGAGAAACACCTCGCTATAAGCTGCGCCCGCCAAAGACCATAGATAATTAGCGCCTTGTTCTCAGGTGATGGAGCTGTGTTCAGTTTTACTCATTTTGCTCACTCGAAAAAAGACTCCAATACTGCAAGGTCAGCTAAGCCCATTTAATGAAATGCCATACAACCATAAATAACACATTTTAGTCCAACGTTTAAAATTTTAAAATGCTTATAGTGTTCCAGAGAAAGCACTGGATGACAGCGTAGGACATGATATGCCAGTGCAAAACCAAGTTTGCTGTTACAAATGCATTTCCATGTAAAAAAAAAAATGTGGGCTGATGGCCAGTAGCAGGCCTGAGGCAGCCAAGGGGGTGCTACAGGAAAGCGCCAAGGGAGGAACAGGGCTAGGTGGGGCAGGGTGAGGAGGAGAGAAAGAGTTTAAAACCTATCACTTGGACCGGAACACTTGGAGCTTAGCTTGCATTTTAGTAAAAGTGAAGGAAACCTGTGCTTCCATACCTCACCTGCGCTGTTGTTAGCCTAACACTAACACTCTGCATTCTGCGTTTGCTTGTTTAAGTAGCCCTGAGAGGATAGTGAGCTGTCACTCTAGCCTTGTCGTGGTCATTCCCCCTACGATGCTGAGCATGAACACACTACAGAGCGACTGAAGCAAAACTTGAGTGGAATGAAAGGCCTAGAAGAATGTGTAAACATCTCTTCAAATAACTGCGCTGCCTACCCAGGATTGGGACCTGCTGGCCTCCACTTAGAGCCGCCATCCCGTCGGCAGGACAGTCCTGGAGCCATTATTGCTGGTGCCTCCTGACCCCACACAGATCTCTTGGTGTGACTA
>PVKN010022936.1:0-14982 GCA_004027915.1 Capromys pilorides | reverse complement strand
GCAATAAATGTGGTCAGAACGTGCAATTGGCCAATGCTGAATGCACGCATCTAAGCAAGTGTCTGTGCCTTTTCTGTTGTTCCTTGGGGCACATAGGCAAATATATCATTTTGGAGTGATTACATAATGTTTCAAAAACATTTACTTTTTAAGCTAGGAAAGTTGTGTTGAGAAAATGTACATATAAACTATACCTATTGTGCCCCAAATTATAGAACCTATATTAAAAAAAGAAAAAGAGACACCGTTTTTCCTTTCCATCAGGGATGCATCTTTAAGGTCGCTGAACTGTGCGTGAAGCTTCCCATTCTTGGGACAGGCAGGGAGGAGCAGGCGGCGCAGGGCCAGCCCAGGCGGTGGGTGCGGTGGCGGCGATGGTCACGTGCTCACGCACGATGAGAGGCTCAGGCGGAGGCTGCCTTTGTGGGCCCTCTGCACGCTTTTGCTGTGTGTCAGTAGCTCTTGTGAACCCTGGCTCAGCTCAGAAACAGAGGCTAAGGCCCTGATGACCTCCATCAGTAAAGCAGTCATTTTTAAGAAAATGCAGTTACCTGGGTAAAAGCAGGGGAGTGAAGACGCCCTGCTGAGCTCCTCCCTGGGCGCAGCTCCCAGGGGCGGTGGGACTTCGGCTCAGCGGTATTATTCCTCAGCCTCCACTTCCCATTACTGCCTTCTTGAGGTTCCTCCCTCTGAGCAGGAGGAGGCTTTTTCTGGTACCAGTCAGCCTGACTGGCCTAGCCTCCTGCATTCTTGTTGGGGTGAAGGGCCAGAGCCCCAAAGCAGAGCATCTCTTCCCCAGAGCATCTGGTTGCCCAGATCCTGCCTGATACAATAACACTCTTGCCCAAAAATGATGAGAGTTGCAAGGCAAACTTACAATTGTTAAATTTGGTTGTGTGGTTACAATTTTAATCAGTTGTTTGTGCAAATATTGTCATTCTTAATGAAGTAGTCGGGGGTACTAAATGTCTGGAGCAATCACGCTGCTTTGAAGTACATGCTATTGAAATTATATTATGGGGCTTAGAGAGTGTGACTGCATTATACAGTTGTTTTTTTAAAAAACAAGTGAATGGAATATCCAGAATGTGCTCTGGCATTTGGGAAACAAAAGGGGAAAGTTACACCGTCACCCTATGCTCCTCATTCTGAGATTTGTACAGGACCTTGAGTCATTCTGGTTGCTGCTTTATATTCTTTAATTTGTGTGCTGCTAAACAATCTCTGTGGAGAGGTTAGAAAAATATATAATGTGTAATCTAGATGGGACCTTGCAGGTTAATGCAAAAACATACATTACTTCCTTGACACAATTAGAATTATGGAATCTTCCCATCCCACAATTGCTTTAGATTTGCAGAGTGGCAGGTTTTCTCTTTCTGTACATTTTGCTGCAATAGCATGTCATATAAAAGTCATCCCAAAACTGTTGCACTCTGAAACTGTTGTCTAAAGTGTCTTTTTGCCCTGGCATTGACAAAACTAAGAAATAAGAGCCGGACAGTGAGTGCCCACAAATTGAAAAGGAGGAGGGAAAGTGAGGGAAAGGCAGCCTCTTGTTTTGGGTGCTTTATCTGTCTTGGAAGCTTTATCATTGCACTCATGAAACCAATGTGTAGGTAAGCTCATTTCAGAGCTGGGCACTGTAGACATTCTTCATGAAATGTTCTTGAGAAGAGACCAATGTAAACTGGCCTAACACCAAACTCCACCACCTTGTCAGTGTTGCAACAGGAAGATGCCAGAATATTGTTCAGTATATGTTTATTTAAAGCATCATGATTAAATACAGACAAATAAGGCTGAACAGTTCTGGCTTTGACAAACTTTGCAATGTAGGGCTTTGAAAACCGAGCAGTCTGCCCTTCTCCTTGCAGGAAGACGCTGGGTGTGCTGGGATTCACACCTCAATAACTCTCCCTTATGACACTCATCCATCATGACCAAAAAGACACTGCATGGGGTGAGAAAGCTTCCAGATAGGACACGCGAGGCAGCTGGGGCTCCCCATCTCCTGGAGACAGGTTTAGTGCAAAAAAAGTCGGAGGTTACCTCCCTCCACCAGCTGCTGAGACAGCCCTCACTACGCCCCAGCACACAGGCCAGGGAGGAGTTTTAGAATATTTCAACCATTTTCTTCTGCAAAGTGGAAAGCACCAGAGCCTGCAGCAGCACTGCCCAAGGGGGCCCCCGTCATCATTAACACCCTGGCTTGCGTTTTCTTGGATCTCTTATCATGTAGCCTTGTGAGTCATGCATTTTTGAAAGGAGCCATGGAATGACTTAGAGAATGACAGAGGCAGGATGGGTTCAGAGAAGGCGTGGGTCCCTGAGAGCTTCATGTCGTTGGTTTCTGCACTGTGGACTGTTGTTAGTGAGAAGTGCACAGAATTCGTAGTATACGGATGGAAATGCTCAGCAGGCTGTTGCGACTTACATCAGTCAGCTTCCGGTTTTGCCTGGCTCCAAAGGTGCGAAGCAATGTTGACAAGACAAATAACTTTACTTATTTTGAAACATTATGCACCAAAATGAATTTGTTCTACGTGTTAGTCAACACAGCCTGCTGAGGAGCAATGACACAGGCTGTGAGGCCTAAAGGACAGATGTACTTTCTCACTGTTCTGCAGGCTGGGAAATCCCAGACCAACATGCCTGCGGTTCAGTGCTCGCCGCCGAGGGCTGTCTGCTTGCCAATGGCCACCAGAAGGTGGACTAGGGGGCTGTGGACTGGGCCAGGCCACTGTGTAAACTGGGAAGGGAGGTCTGCTCTGGCTTCCTCTTCCAAGGACACTAGCCTGACTAGGTGAGGGTGCCCGCTGTTACTGTCTCCCTGGAGACCCTGCCTCCAGCTACCTTGCAGGGGCATAATGTCAGCACATGAGCAGCAGGGTGCACAGGCCTGTAGGGCATGCACGTGTGAAGAGCACTGGGGACCAGCCTCTGGGCTCCTCACAAATGCTGCATTTGGATACCCTTGGCACTGATGAGGGACTCAGTTATTTTCTGCTGCTGTCCTCTAAGTGTGGTCTCCTCCTGTACTGAGAATATCAGCTGTGCCCCAGAGGGAGTTCCCCGCATTCACAGCGGGGGGGTCTCAGGGCCCTTAGTCTAGTGGTGCACTGAGTATCCGCAGCTGTGCCCGCAGCTTTTGCTCTGAATTTCTCCTTGGAATTTATTTAAAACAAGCCTTCTCCCTCTTGTCCACTCCTTTATCCTAGTTCTAGTGAACAGGACTTGATCTTATTACCGGCTAACAAATCGATGCTGGAGTGATCAATCTGTCTCTCTCTGTCTCTGTCTCTCTGGTCTCTCTGTCTGTCTCTGTTTCTCTCTGTCTGTCTCTGTTTCTCTCTGTGTGTCTGTGTCTCCATCTCTGTGTTGGTCTCTGTCTCTGTCTGTCTGTCTGTCTGTCTGTCTGTCTGTCTGTCTGTCTGTCTGTCTCTGTCCCCATCCCTCCCTCCTTCCCTCTCCTAGCAGCACTCTACTGCTGGACTTGTCCCCAGCCCTTTTAACACATTTTAGTTTTTCAACTTCGAGAGCTGAATCGCCTAGGTGAGACCTAACTTGTGAGCCTGTCCCCTAGCCTTCCCTCATCCCGGCATTACTGGTGTGCACCCCTTGCATGGGCTACTATTTCTCTATATCTGTAACAGATACCTGCTGTTTGCCGCTTGGCCAGTTGCTGTGCTAGACCAGGCAAGAACCATAGCTGTAAGCGAGAAGGTGAGATTTTCATTCTCAAGACATCTCTCCTGAGGTGCCGCCATCGTTTCCTTGGCCTAACCTGACAGTTCACTACTAATTTATTTTTCTGTTTATTTTCTGATGCAGAAGATGCCTAAATAAGCAGGCAAATCAGTGTAGTGTCCCAACTGCTGAAACGAGCAGGAGGTTATTGGTGGTGAGTAGCAAGGTAATGAGGCTTGAATGGTTGAAGAAAGCTTCTGGGAGAAGCACACACCACGCCATGCAGGCAGACCCTGCTCTGCCAGTTGACACCGTGCCCATTGCTGGGTACAGTCTATGATCTTCCTGTATCACCAGGTGCTGCAGGACACACGAACAGTGTGGGAGCTGCACTCTGCATCAGCTGATTCCAAGTCTGAATACTTGGAGGACATATTTGAAGTTGTGCGTCTTCCTTTCTCCACTGAGAAAGCTGGACTGGATTACTTAGGTTGCATGACAGAGGTGCTACAGGCAAGAGGATTTGAGGCTACTCAAGAAGAAATCCGTGTTCAGATGTGAATTGGAAAACAGTTTTAAATACCAGTGGAATAGAAATTCTTTCAGTTTTTGAGGGACCATTTTAGGCTTAGAGACAAGTTCATTTTGAAGTGAAATATTCTGATTATAGTTTTGTACACTTGAAATAATCGATAGATGCATGTTTTGTTTTTCTCTGCTGGTAGCTTGCTATATTTCTGAATTAGGTCTGAATACAGGTGCTATTAAATATTATATCTTCTGTGACACAGGATAATTCAGTAGTATAAAGAATCCAGTCATCTGTGATAGTTTAAAAAAGCATGGAATTCGAATAGCTTAAAAGTCTTTTGACAGAAATGAAATGTAGTAACTTTCAAACATTTTATAGGTAGACATGCCATCATTGAAAAGAATGATACAAAAGTGACACCAGACACAGAGATTTAACAATTTTGGCTTTATACAATGTATGTTCCTTTTGTATTTTTTCCAAATAACTGTATTTAGCTTGAGTGAACTGCATAATTTTTGTTTCTCTTTATTTTTTGATTTTTGTAATGCGCCTTATAGTTCTGTTATGGAGAAGTTTCAAGTGAAAGACCAGTTGAACAATTACATGAATTTTGTGTTTTGTTGCATCATATATGTATAAGTATACACACAGGCATATACACAGATACATAGACACACACACACACACACACACACGCATGCATGCACATGCACACTCCTTGTCTAGTTGGCTCCATTCTCCCTGCCTCTGTGTTCTTCTGTGAAAGCCTTAGCAGCTCTCCATGAGTTTTACCCATCTGTCTCTCTGAATTCATCCTCATCTCGTTTCGTAACTATACTTTTGGAGCTTACCTTCTTACATGACCAGATTCTCTTCACCTTGGTTTCCTAATCATGTTGGAACTCTTTAAAATATATCTTACGAAGGCATTTCTCCTGCAGCACAATTGGGTATGCATCTACCGAGTTGGGATTAGGCTGTAAATCTGTCATTGTCAGGTGGACCTAAGCCTCAGTGCAGGAGAAAGGCTGGGGAATTGGACCTAAGCCTCAGTGCAGGAGAAAAGCTGGGAAACTGGCAGGATGGAGTGGCTCACTCTGCTCAGCTAATTCTTCTCAGGCTAAGATCTCTTCCTCCTCACAGCCTCAGGAGCACAGTGCTTTCACCTTATGCTGAACAGAGAACGCAAAACTCCCTTTTGTCAAGTGAGCAGGGCTGCACACAGTTAGCAGCTGTTTTTTTTATTTTTAATTTAAAACAGTAGTCCCATGAGCTTTTCTTGGAACTGTATTCTAATTTGTGGGCTCTCATTGCAAGAATCTCATCCTCTGTGATTTATGCTTTGCATTTTAGAGGCGGTGCTATCTTATGCGCTGCACTGAGGCACTAATAGGAGTAAACATGGTTGTTGCAATGGTGTTACATCAAGGAAAATTAGGTTGATGAGAAGAGGCAAATCCTTTGGAGACAAAGGCAGCAAGTTGTTTTACCAGGTGGACCCCATCATTCCAGTGCACGCTCTCTCTCTCTCTCTCTCTCTCTCTCTCTCTCACACACACACACACACACACACACACACACACACACACTTTTTGATTATTTAGTTTTTCATTTGCAAGCATCCAGGGAGTGCTGCCTCACTCCAGGCACCGTGCTGAAGGTGCGATTCTAAGGGTGGCTGGTACCCTGCAGCCCATTGTGTCCAGCCTTGGGTAGAATGGTTAAGAATGGGAAAATGTTGACTAGGGGCCTATTCTTTGCTTCCCAATTCCAAACATTGGTTAGACTGCAGTAAGCCACAGATGAGCTTGCATAGCTTGCTAATAAGCTCGGGCTGGCACTGCACAGTAGACAGGCATGCTGCCTTCATCAGCACGTGTGAGGAGACTGGCCCTGTGGTCACGAAGGCACCGGCTCACCTGCTGGCTTGTGAGATGGCCTGACTGATGCAATGCAAGTTTGGTGAGAAGTGGGGAGGGGCCTGGAGATAGCTCAGTAAAATAAGCTCTTGCCTGGCAAGTGCAAGGGCTTGAGTTCAATCCATGGTACTCAAAAGAAGTGGGGAAACATGATGAGATCTTTTAGCAGCAAGGCTCCCCTTTTGTGTCACCTCATTAAAAATCTTGAATGAGGGCTGGGCAGATAGCTCAGCAGTCTAAGCGCCTGCCTGCAAAGTGCAAGGACTCAGGTTTATTCCCGGTATCACATGCTGTGCTGGCCCCCAAACCCAGTGTGGCGATGCAGCACACACCCATAGTCCCAGCCCTGGGGAGGCTGAGGCAGGAGAATCACTATGAATCAGCACTGAGTCGTGAGACCCTGTGCAAATCAATCAATCAATCAAATCAATCAATCAATCAACAAAAGACTAAAGAAAATAACAATAACAACAACAAACTTCAGTGAAATAGAAAAAAATAATGCAAGAAAAATACCCTACTATTCATGAAAGGATCTGAAGGGCTTGGAGTCTCACAGAGAGTCACATGTCCTTAAGAACATGAGTGTGGGCCTGAGACTAGAAGCCCGGTGTCCTGCTCTGCCACATGGCACTGCATCACCCTCAGTGCATCACAACTTTCTAAGATTTTTTTTCTTTTTATTTAAAATGATTAAAGTGAGTACCATCTTTATCTCGTAAGTTCCAGCTTTCTGAGAACAATTTAAAAACTGACAAGAGTTATTCAAAGGTGCAAGTGTTTGAACCGTTGGTTCAGTTTAAACCTCTCAATTTTAATGAGAAAATTTACGTACCTCACACTGAGGCTTGTTCGCCCAGAGACGTGCTTGTCTGCACTGGCTGACCTTGCTGACCGCCGAGCGCGCCTTTCGGGCCCTGGCCTGGGTAGCAGGGTGGGATGCTTGCAGGAGCCTAACCTCCGGCGAGCTCCCTCGTGCTCTGCTGTGAAGTCAGTGAGAACTGTGGACAGACACGAGGTCCCGGGCAGCAGCGCCCTAGCCGCTAGCACCAGGAGTGTTGTCTGTCACCAAGAAATTAATAACAAATGTTCTCTGATGGAGAGCCACCCCCATAGTCAGTCCCACTGGAAGGCGGAAACGCTGCCCCAGAGAGGGCAGTGGCACTGGGGCTTGGAGCTGCAAACCCGGATGCTGAAGCACAAGTGCTGATGTTTTGAGACCGGAGATGGTCAGCACCTGAGAGCCCTGGCTGCAGCACGTATCTTGGATGGATAAAGAGCCACCTGTGGGGACAGGTGAGATCCTTAGGGTGATGGGAGAAATGACCTGCAGACTCTTGTTGACCACCATGGGATTCTGAGTGTTTCCACAGTCACACTCCACTTCAGGGGCCAGGGACCACTCGGCTGAGCTGGGGCTGTGTGCTGACTGCCAGTCTGCCCACGTCCCCTGCTTTGGGGCTGCTGAAGTGTTCAGGATGCTTTCTTCTGGCATGCACGCTTGGAGAGAAAGAATTAAAGCCACAGCATGTTTGGTGCATTCAAAGAGGTCCTATTGCCACATCCGCAAAGAACAGGCAAGCCCCGAGGGCTCTGGGACATTTCCGCCAAATTATTTAAGCTACACTCTTAAATCACAGGACATGAGCGTCTTTGCTTAAGCCTGTCAGTAACTGTGCATTTCCCATCAAGTATGTCATCGGCCCATTTTCTTGACACCCAAGGCCTTCAGAGATCCTGGAGATTTGTCTTCCTGTTACTTTGCTGGACAGTTGCTCAGGGACACTTCCCCTGAGGGAGATACTCTCGGCTTCTCCTCTGAGTGCTCTGTCATGTGTCTCTTAGGGAAACCATCGCATTGGTCTGAGTTCCAGTAGAAACAGTGCTTGCAACAACTGCCTGTCAGTAGGACCTGAGCCTGAGCCAGTGATCCTGTGGAAGTGACAGCATAGGGACCCTTCCCGGGAAGACAGCAGCAGAGGAGGGAAGCCATGTGGCATGGCAGGAAGATAAGCAATGGTGACATCCGGCAGAATTCTACAACGGGGCCGGGCTTTCACACCACACAGTCCTGTGAGACAGCCGCGAGACGGCTGCAGACCCTCCCTGCAGGTGTCCTAATGGGGGAGAAGACTGCGTATGCAGGTCCACACAGTTCCCTGGTCCTGGATAAGACTGGGGCCGGAGGGCACAAGCTTCCTGATGCTTGCCGCCCTCTGTGCTGGCAAGGCAGCTCTGGTGCACACTGACAGCCTTCAGCGAGGGGCTGCAGGTGTGCAGGGCCAGAGCTGGGGTGCAGGGCGCTGAGGAGCCATCCTTGGGGTGTGGTCAGGGTTGCTAGGTGCTTAGCGTCCATGCTCAGCTACTCCTTGGTCGAGAAGCTCCTGGGAAGTCTCTGTGCTGTCTGATTTCTATCTCTAATTCTTAGCATACTTTATCCATATGATAAAAATAGTTTCTTGATCAATATTGATTAATGAAGGAATGGATGAGATTTGTTGTCTTTACTTTTTCTGTCCCTGCTCTCTGTCTGTGCTGGGGCTGCACAGGAAGCTGCAGAACAGATGCTTGGCCAATGCAGTGGGCACCACCAGGGACTCCTTGGGGCCCGTGGCTGCGGCTGGATGGACGCACAGTGAATGCAGTGTGAGATGTGACTTCAGTACCTCAGAGTGGGAGAGACCCAGTCACAGCCCCCATGCAAGCTGCCAGAAAACCTTTCTGTTTCTGCATGCGTAGCGCTAGCTGGGGGGATGCAGGTTAACATCACCAGCGGATGAGGCATCCCGAATGGAGTCTGAGTGACAGCAGGGCCGCGTCCCCGTCCTCCCAGCAGCCACAGCCTTCCCTGCCTGGAATACTTCCACCGTGCCTTAGTAAAACCTCCTCTGCATGGGAGTTCACGTCACACTCATCATTTCTTCTACATTTAGCAAGCTTATTTCATGTTTTAATTTATAGACACCAATTATGCATGCATGTAGTATAACCTGATGCTTTGGTTATTTCTCCTTTAGCTACTTTTTAGTTGATAAACATTGCATACTTATGATATGCAACGGTATATTTTTTGCAGTACTGGAGGTTGAACTCAAGACCTTGTGCTTGCCACGCAGGGCTTAAGGTGCTGAGCTATCTTCCCAGCCCACAATAGTTGTTTTGGTATATGGATGCTTTATCAAAGGCTAAATTGAACCAGTTAATGTGTTTGTTACTTCATAAACTTACATTTGTGATGACAGTGCTTAGAAGTTGTGTGAGCATTTTCAAAAACTATGGTGCAGTTATTAGCTATTGTCAGTCACTATGCTGTGCAAGGCATGTCCTGTGACGATTCCTCCTCACAGAACAATTTCAGTCTTTGGCCGACGTGTCTCTGCCCCTCACACTAGCAGCCAGCTTCTGGTAGCTGCCTTTGGATCAAACTTACCTAGATGCCATTTATAAGTGAGAGCATGCAGATTCATACCTGCTAAGAGGGTAGATTTTTAATATGCTTACTCCCAAAATTAATAATCATGAGGTAATACATATGCAAATCAGCTTGATGTAGCCATTTTATAATATATACATATATCAAAACATTGTGTAGTCTCTTGGGTATGTGGTGATGAAACAACTTAATGCCAGTGTGCAGAAGGTGAAATCAGACCACCATGTAACACCATATATGAAAAGACAACTCAGAATGGATTAAGGACTTACACATAAGACCAGTCTACTAAAACTAGTCAGAGAAACAGGGGAAAGAATGAATAGTGTTGATGTGGACAGTGACTTTGTTTTATTTTTTAAATTTTTTTATATTTTGATTGCATTTAATAGGAAATTACATTGAGACAGTTTCAAAACACATTAGTAAGATAGTCACAATAATTAATACAATTCATATTGTTGTCTTCATAGTAGTTGTTGATAGTATAAGATGCAGACATAACAACTTTTCTAAACACTATTGGTACAAATATTTCTTCTCATTGAGCTAAGAGAATGTAGCTGTATATGTAGTCCAATAGTCCATAACAGAAGTGGGTTATCAGCACAACTGGCAATATTGGAGCTGTTGACTTGAACCTTTTACAGCTTAGTGTACTGATCTGGCTTTACTTTTTCTACTTCATGGTTAAACTTTTCTACTGGATGGTTAAGACCAAGTTAAAGCAAGACCTATATAACAAAACATGTAACTTTTATGTCTGATGAAGTCAGTAAAATCCCCTCAGGATTTACCTTGGAACCATGTATAGCATTTTGTAGAACTTTTGTCAGTGTCAGCCGTCTGGATGAGTCACAGCCATTGCTTGACCAGTTTGCTCTCTGTGAAAGCCTGAGAGAATGTTTTCTCCCTAGGTGACTCTTCTTATGCACACTATATATCATTGATCCTTTTTCTCTGTGTCCCCATAATCTCTTTGAACAGAAAACTTGTGAAACCACTGAGTTATAGGATGTTATAGTACAGGTTCTCTTATATCCTGAGTCCTCACTGACCTTGAAGGGCTAAGACCAAAATATTGGCTATCCTTGTAGCCCTTCTTTTTCTCTAATTTTTGGTCTGAAAACATAGGTTCTTAACTCTTCAGAAGAGAAGTGTAGTGATACTATTCCTCTATAACATAGGTACTTGAGTGTAACATCATGGACAGTGAGTTTGGATGTGACTTTAAAATCAAAGGTAAACAAAATGAATGAGCAGAACTGGAAGGTATCGCACTTAACAGCTTCTATACAGAAAAGGAAAATGAGTGCTCATAATGAGTAGACCACCTATGGATAAAAGCAAATGCTCGTGAACAATAATTCTCATAAAGGGTTAAACCCAGAAAACCTAAGGAAGTCAAGTCAATAGAAAGACAAAAATAGCCCAGTTTTACTAATAAGCAAAGAGCCTCAATAACGTTTTCTAAAATGAACATATAAAGTTGGCCAACAGACACATGAATAATGCTCACCATCACTAATCACCAGGGAAATGCATATAAAACCGTAAAGAGGTTTTAGCCTTTCTCAGTTAGAAGCGCTGTTATTAGAAGATGAAAAAGAAGAGGTACTCTAGAGAAGGTAGTAGAGAAAGGAACCTTTGCGTGTGGTTGTTTGGGAATACAAATGAGTAAGGCCTTTATGCAAAGCTGGAGGCTCCCTGAAAAATTAGAGTTAGAAGCAGGGAAAGACCCAGCAAGCCCACAGTGGGACACATCCAGAGAGGGTGGGATTAGTAGGCCAGAGAAACCTCAGAGTGCTCATGTTCACTGCAGCAGCAGCCACCAAATGCCAAGCTGTGGAGCCAGCCCAAATGTCCCACAGCACAGGGAGGGGTCAGGCACCCAGGAAGCACATGTTCACACAGCTTTAATAGAATGTTATTCAGCTTCAAGGAAGAAGGAAATCTTTTCAGTTGCAAAAATATAGATCGACCTAGGAGAAACTATAATAAGCCAAGCACGGAAAGACACACTCCGAGATCCCGTTTATGTGCAGAGTTAAACATCTTAGGGTTTCTTTCAGGACTCTATAGTCCATGTATGCTTCCAGAGAAATTCTTCTGATGTGTACAAAGGCTGGATCGCCATGTAAATCTTTTGATTTAAGAGAGGCAGAGTCAAACAAGTGTGTTGTCTTTTCTTAAAAGAAAAATAAAAGTGCTACTCTTTAGAGACATTTGGCAAGCTCACCATCCATTCTGGAGGCTGGCACTGTTGCTGCTACTCCTGCCATTGTTCCTACTGTCTGCTAAATGAATACTGACATGGACTCACTCCCTACATGGCTGCATTCTGTGTCCCCCAGTACGTGCCCCGATGCTTGCTCTGCTGTGGAGAGCTATGGCCCCTTGATCATTTTCCAATAAGAAAGTAGCTTTGCCCTTGGGGAAAAGACTTCTTTCTAAAGTGGGAGTTTAGAAATTACCCTCCATAAAAACGTCATTCTCTGCCTTAAGCTATGCCTAAGTGGATAAATGCCAAAGGGTTGTAAAATATAGCACTCTTTTAATACATAATTCACAAATCTACAGTAGAAAATTTGAGTGGTATCTTCAGTCTCCAAGTGCTGTACGTATACAAAGAAATCCAGAGTTAGAAGTGTTCGATATTTGTCAAGTGGAGTGGTCACAAAGCAGAGAAAAATCTATGGGAAATTTAATATTAATAAAAAGGAAGGCAGGGAATTTGACCTGACATCCCATTCATTTGTTCCACAAGCATTTATTATGCTGTAATGAGATCTTGCTTATTGCATTATCGGATGAGTAGGAACAAAACATTCTGTTAGAGGGATAGGCTTTTCATTATGTTTTTGAAAATTATGGGAAAAAAGAAATAAATGGAAGTGACACTCAGTACCTGGAGGCAGGAGAGAAAGGAGTGCTAGCAGGGACAGTCAGAATCATACAGGAATTTGCCTCTGTGAGTTCTCGAGTTTATATGCAGTTCATATGGGGTAGGAACTTACGAGAAATCTCTTTCCCTTATTTTCCTGTCAAAGCAAGGTAAGGAGCATAAAGGGGACCACAAGGACATTTCATTTCACATGTATGTGGATATCAACACTTTCAAACCAAATTGGAAGTGTCCTTTGCCATGCCTTTTGATGTTGGATGTGCTCCATCATTTATGAAGATACTGATTGGACAGTGCCTCTCTGCAACCCAGGACACAAGGCAGAGCAATCAAAAGGCAGTTTAATTTTTAAAATGCTCTCATCTGCTTTCCCATTGCCTTTGGTACCTTATACAATTCTAGAACATATGCTGCATGCCAAGCTGTCTGGGTTTATCTTCTCTGTAGAGGAAAATTGTCACCATAGCAATGCTTGACTATTTGCTGGAAGTGGAGACTTTTCTCTGAATCAAGATTATTATAGGAATAAAAATGTGAACAGTTTTTATTAACTAATATGAATTGCTGCACTGAAGGATATTTTATATGTTGGTCATGGTGCCAAATGCTTCATACGAATTGTGACATCATTTTATCTTTACAATGAAGGCATCAATATCCACAATCTTCTGACCAGGAAAATTTTACTTAGATTCTTCAGTAATGCATGCCAGGCCCCCAGGGTCTTCATGGAGAGCTTCTATAGGTCCAGGAGCTGGGAGAAGTTCCATAGTTTCAAGAGAACATACACATTTTTGGATGGTTTGTGGATGGTATTGTAAGGGCATTTGACCTGAGTAGACCTTCCTAGAAGGATGCTGAGTGCAGAGGTGGACCTAAATTAACTTTTTTTTTTTTTTTTTAACCTTTCCTGATCTGATCAAGATCCCAGTGACTGTTTTGGCTTCAATATTGGCTTAGATCTGTCTCTAAAATGAGAATGTGGTCTGAAGGCCCCAGAGCAGCATTCGCACTTCTCCCGTGCCCAGCACATCAGGACGGTGGTCTTCCCTTACGAGTGTCGTATGCACCCCACGATGCCCCCGTGGGTGGGTGTCATGGATAGAACTGAGACCTGTGTGTGCCACATCTCCACATCCATATGTGCCTGTGAGAAGCTTGTGCAGTGCGCACAGTGCGAGATCCACAACAGTAGCTCCTAATAAGAACATTTCTAAATATACTGTGATAGAAATTGTATGAATGCAGCATCTGTTCCTCTAAATATCATGCTGCATTGTATCTGGCTGTACGGCAGCATCAACTGTGGGGAACTGGAGCTGCTAAGTACACTGCTGAGCAGTCTTGTTTTACGAGGCAGAAAGGAGTTTGACACACTATTACAAAAGGAGATAGATAAATATATCTACTTCAATAAGAAAATCACTACTTCATGCAAAATTTGCTTTAAATCTGAAATCCTTATTAGTCATGTCATTGCCATGAGTTTTTAATTGAGCGTATTTGTAAATTTTCCTAATAGCATCTCATTGCTAATTTTTAGAAATTAAAATATTGTGGGGAAATATTATTGCCCTCCTATGACAATACATATGGCTTAGGCAAATACTGAGAAATATTCCTGAATGTTTCAAGTCTGACATTTAGAGATTGAGTGGCGTATAACAAACACTGCCAAGGTGACATCATATTTTCTACTGATTCTGGGAACTAATTAAAGCAGCAAACCATGCAGTTGCAGTTCTTATGTGAATGTCATCTTAAGAGGGCTTTGATTATTGCAAATTGACCCAGCAGTGATGCATGAAAAATGAGATTACCTAGCCCTGGTTCCATGAGGTGGTGTTGCCAGGCTTGTCAGAACTACATATTTGCTACCAATCCCTGGTACCAGGTACCTGTGGGCCAGCCCCCGTGCTGAAGTCCCCTGTTAGCCACCCTTCCTCGTCGCAGGTGCCACCTCTGCGAGTGATGGAAATGAGGCAGCTATGCTGGCGTGTGTGCCCTAAGGAAGCAGTGCCTGAGTGACAAGGCTCTTTGTGTACCCGGCACATAAATGTGGCCTGGTGCTGTCTGAATTCACGTGGATTCAGGGGGCAAACTTGCGTAAATGCCAGAGAATTAATTACATCTCCGGACTTGTGGTGAAGCTGGTAAAACGGTGGCTGTATCTTGAGAAATTATAGCTTGGCCTTAGTACTTGTACCTTGCAGGGTGTAAATGTAGTTTTCGTAATTACCAGGGTTACATCATCTTGAAGTTTTACAACGAAGCATATGGTACTTTCCCAACATACATTTCAAGACTTTATCATTTCAGTTGTCTTATTATCAGGAGACACCAAGTTAGGAATAACTGTAAAATGTTGACTATATCCCTGATCTCTTTTAAGCTTTTCTTAATGAATTGTCAAATTTATATATTCTGTTTATTTAAGAACTTTTAATAGCATCTCTTCCTTTTCTCCATAGATGTATAGGATTGATGATTGTTTGCAAAT
>PVKN010022935.1:0-14980 GCA_004027915.1 Capromys pilorides | reverse complement strand
TCAATGATTGATGGAAAATACCTGTTCCATGTTATATCTAAGGTGTTATTCAGAAAGATAGTGATGTTAAGCTCAAGTGCCTATGCTATATGGTAATAATATCATTAAGCTTCTCTTCTGGATGGTTAACAACTTGGGGCTGGGGAGATAGCTCAGTAGAATAAGTGTTTGCCTGGCAAGCACAGGGTCCTGAGTTCAGTCCCTGGTACTGTAAAACAATCAACCAACCAACCAACCAACCAACCAAAGAGTTACTGGATGGTTAACAACTTTTGGTATGTTAAGTTTGCAGACCAAAGCATTAGAGAAAAAGAAGGGCTAGAAGGATAGCCAATATTTTAGACCTGACCCTTCAAGGTCAGAGGATGTCAGTGAGGACTCAGGACATAAGAGAATCTGTGCTGTAACATCCTGTAACTCAGTGGTATCCCAAATTTTCTGTTCAAGGAGATTATGGGGCTACAGACAAAAGTGTTTGATGATGTATAGTGTGCCTAAGGAGACTCACCTAGAAAGAAAACATTCTCTCAGGCTTTCACAGAGAACAAATTGGTCAAGCAATGGCCATGATTCATCCAGATGGCTGACACCGATAAAAGATCTACAAACCACTGTACATGGTATTAGAGTAAATCCTGAAGGGATTTGACTGACCTGGTTAGAAACAAAATTACATTTTTTGTTATATAGTTCTTGCTTTATGCTGGTCTTATCCATCCAGCAGAAATTTTAACCATGTGGTATAAAAAGTAAAGCCATATTAGTATGCTGATGTGTAAAAGGCTCAAGTCAACAGCTTCTGACATTGCCAGTTCTGCTGATACTATTATGGAGTATTGAACTATATATACAGCTGCTTTTTCTTAGTTCAATGAAAAGAAAGATTTGTACTAATAGTGTTTAGACAAGATATCATGCCTGTATCCTGTACTCTGAATAACTACTATGAAGATAACAATATGCAATGTATTTATTATTCGAACTGTGCCACTAACTTTTTCTGAAACTGTCTCATTGCTATTTCTTTCTCATTAAAATTAATAAAATTAAAAAAACTGGATGGTCCCATAAAGAAGATTGAATACAGACCTATCTCTCTTGCTGTATACTAAAATAAAATCAAAATAAATAAAAACCCTAGATCTTAAATAGAAACAGAAAGAGAAAATGGCTAAAAGTCTTACAGAATAGGCATATGAACAGAATCTCAGCTGAATGAGAAGTAGCACAAAGAATCAACAATGGGATCATATAAAACTAATTCTGTACAGCAAAGGAAACAGCAAAGTGAAGACAAACTGCAGAATGTGAAAATGTTTGGCCAGCTATTCATCAGACAGAGGATAATATCTAGAATATATAAAGAATGAACAAAAAACACAGGGCCTCCAAAAATTGGCAATCGAAGAAGGAATGAAAAAAAATGAATAGATAACTTTCAAAAGAAAAAAATACAAGTAGGTAATAAATACATGAAAAAATGTATCAAAACTGTTCAACATCTTTTGACACTAGAGAAATGAAAACTGAAACAATAGTGAGATTCTATCTTATTCCAGAAAGAACGGTCTTCATTGAGAACTTAAGAAAACAACAAGTGCTGATGAAGCTGTGGAGTGAAAGCCTTTTCATACTGTTAGTGAGAGTGTAAACCAGTATACTCACTATGGACATCAGCATGGAGATTACTTTTAAGAGTTAAAGGTATCCAGGCTGGGGAGATATCTCAATGGCCTAAGCACCTGCCTGGCAAGTGTAAGGTCCAGAGTTCTATCCCCTGTACTGCGTGCCACACTGAAACCCTGGTGTGGTGGCACACACCTGTAATCCCAGTGCTGGGGAGACTGAGACAGGAGGATCGTGAGTCTGAACTCTGTAGTGAGACCCTATACCAAATAAATAAATAAATAAATAAATAAATAGTATCATATTACAGTGATAAATGCATACTATATTTATAGTAATAAAATTCATAATAGCTAAATCTTGGAAGGGGCTTATGTATCCATCATCAGTGAAGTGGATAAAGCGTGGTATGTATGCATAATGGAGCACTACTCTGCCATCAAGGAGGATAAAATTAAGTCATCTGTAGGAAAATGGGTATAACTTGAAACCGTAAGATTACGTGAAACAAACGAAGTATAGAAAGTTAAGTAGCACATAGTTTCTCTCATATATAACCCAAATATAAATAATAAAAGAGCAAAATAAAAGATAATTTGACACAGGTGACAGACCTTTTGAATATGAGAAGTGGATTAAGATGGGAGGAAAAGGAGAGAAAACAGAGGGGAAGTAAAACAGATCGAGATGCCCTATGGTCTTATACCTACTCCCCAAGATGAGTGTATCCACTATATATTGCAAAAGTGTACTAATAAAAAAATAAAAAATGAATCAAACAGTAGCAGTTATTACTTGAGTAATTTTGCATGCTAGTAAGTGAAGTGCATTTATTGTGGTAAAGATTTATGGGTGATTCCTAGCCCTAATTTTGGAATGCAGTTCTTTTATCTCAAATCGGCTTTTTTCCTGGTGTGTCTATTTTAAAGACTAACTTAAAAATTAATAACTGGCTGGCCAGCAAGGTGTGGAAGGGCTGCATGAGGCTTTTCCGGATTGGATGTTTTATCACAGGTTCAGAAAGCCTTAGTTTGCTTTGGGGTCATGTTCTCTGTGGTTGGGACAGAGTTTAACTCTGCATAAGGAAAAAAATGATGCCTCAGGGGAAGCAGCCAAATCCAAGAGCTGGAAAGTGTCCTATTTCTTGAAGGACAGGCTGATGAGCGGGAGGTGGGGGGTGGGGGAATGTGGGTGAGGGGGCCTCCAGATGTCTCCACAGGGTGGAGCTTCTGTGTTCTTGAGAACTCTGTGCACATTTTGGACAAAAAAAGCTGGGCCTTTTTCTACTTCTTGCCTTCTGGTCCGCACCAGGAGATCATTACCCAGCATCTGCGTTGTGACTGGGCTGGCAAGGGAGGCCCTTTCAATTCCTCATTTCTGGCTAATTACCACAATTGACACAACACTGTTTCTATCCTTAAATCTATTAACCAGCAAATGTTTGCGTCGCAGCCTCTCAACTCTCATTAATCTTCTTGTTTAAGATATTTTTTTTTAAAAATCATGTGTTTTATTTTCTCATTATGGAGATTTTAAATCAGCAGTGAAAATAAGGATGAACTGTGCTCTGCAGCTCTGATTCTCAAGGGCATGGGGCAGTCTTTGAACTACTATGGCCTTCCCAAGATTTTGTTTTCTTTTTCTTGGACATCAAAATGAGGATGCACTGGAGAAGAATCTAGAGAATTATCCAAGAAATATTTTCAGAAGGTTTCTCAGAACTAAAATTGCATGTACTCCTTGACCTAGACATTACACTTCTAGAGACTTCTAGATGGGAGTTCACACAAGGAGTTGAAGATCTGTGAGCATCTGAGGAAATATCCTTATCATGTGGTTTAGTGCTCTAAAGACTTTGGGGGAAGATCACGCTGTCAGTCGTCAGGGGTTTGGTTAAATAAATGATGGTGTCTCCTTACTGTGGGAGCAAACATGTTGTTAAATAAAGGAGCAGGTTGTGTAATATGCTGTACTGTATGATTCCAGCTTTGGAAAGAAGATCTGGAAAGAGCCACATACAACTGCCACCTCACCCAAATTGGAAAGTGAGTGGGATTACAGAGGAGGAAAAAGGAGAAGAATAGAAGGGAAATTGTGGTTTTTATGTTCTCTGTATTTCTGTAATGGTTGAATTTTTTTCCATGATGAACAAAATTTGCTTCTATATTAAAATGCAAATATAGTAGAAGCAAAGAGGACAGTTTTTTTTTTAAGAATATAGTAACCATGATTAAACAATACCCCTTGCAGTCTGTTCCATGATGTGAGAGTTTCCAGGAGCCCTGATTTCTTTATTATCTCTTTGGCAAATATCTCCCTGTGGGGCAGTGGAATGGCCGAGGCATAGTAAGTCTTCTTTGGCAGATAGTTTCATACTCCTTGTTCTTCACAGGTCTCTTTCTGTAGCAATTGGCTTCTAGTCTGGTTCTTTAGGAATAATTTATGTACAAGGAACTATGTGATTTAAAGTGTACAACTTGATGTATTTTGGAGTCTACACATCTGTGCAATCCTCATGACAATCAAGACCCCAAACATTGTCCCTACCTGGAAAACTCCCTCAAGATGATTCCCTTTGGTTCACCAACACCTGCCTCACGTCACCACCTTGCTAGTCTCTGTCACTATATCTTAATTCCTTGTGTAACTGGGAGACAGTATATGCGTATTCCGTTGAGTTTACCTTCTTTAGCTAAGATAGCTCTTTGAAATTTACTTTTTTTGCTGTATGCTTTAGTAATTTTTTTCCTTTAGTTGTGGAATAGCATTCCATTGTATGAGAAAACCACAATTTTAGATATTCATGTTTATTGATGGGCACTGGGATGTTTTCCCCACATTTTGCTACTATGAATAAAACTGCTGTGTGTGTCTTTTTATGAACATATGTTTTGGTTTCCTTTGAGAGCATACCCTTGGGAGTGGGACTACTGCTTGCATGCTACATGTGTATTTACCTACATAATAAGCTGCCAAACTTTTTCTCAAAGGGTTGTGCACTGGATGCTTTGCACTAGCAATACAGGAGATGGCAGGCAGGCATTGGCCCCTTGGGCACCTGCCCACCACAAGGATAGCTGGGGATATTTGCCTTTGAGGAGCAGTGGAAGCCCTTCAGGACAGTCAACACCATGCTGAGTCCCAGCAGAGCCAGACTGTAGAGACCAGGGTGAGTGCTGGTCCCTGCCTGATGAGGCTCCAGAAGATTTGCCTCTCTAAGCTGGTGGTTCTGGAGCTGTGAAGCCTGCGTCCCTATCCCTACCCTTTCCAGGTGCTGAGGGACATTTGCTCTTCCTGGTTGAGGGATACTTGCTGCTGTTCACTTAAAAGGTCTCCTTTTCTTCCTTAACTATCCTTTCCCTGTATCAACGCCTGTGTGTGGACATGTGCTCTGTATCATACGAGGGATGATTGGAAAATACAGTGCAAGTTTAAGTAAAAAAAAAAAGTTGCAACAAAAGACACATGCCATTAATACCCACACCCTGGTTCTCCCCCACTTTGAATACACTTATCTGATCACTGTTGCCACATTCTGCAGCAGGGCTGGAAATTCTCTTTCCCTGGTGTCTTTATGGACATGATAAAAATTGCAGTGAATACTGCTGCCCAGGGCCATCCAATAGGAAGGCAGGCTCATGAGAACATGACAGTGTGTCCTCACCTACCGTGTTCACTGGATGTGGCGCATGTGACTTCTCATTTTTCGACAAAGGTGAAATGACCAGGAAAGATTGGCATCTTGAAAAAATTCAGGGCATCAGGGCAGCTGTGGTAGCACAGCTAAAGATACTTGCAGAAAAGGACTTCCGGAACTGCTTTAAAAACTGGCAAAAATGATGTGTCATGCCTGTGTGTCCTGGTCAGCCCTCCTGAGATCCTTTATTGTTGGCATGTGCAGGACCAGCATTTCTCACCGTGTGCTGTGCCTACTGTGGGTGGTGCGTGTAGGAGTGTGGGCTCCAGCCACATCTATTTTTATGGCTGCCTCATAAGTATGGAAAGCAAGGTTTTTCAACAATGGGGGCAATGCACAGTTACCTTAAAATGATCTATTAAGATAACATAGCAATCAATTAAGTGAAAATGATTAAATAACTAAAAGCTCAGTGGGTCCTGAGAGTCCAGGCTTGCTTTCATGTGTGAAGAAACCTTCATGCTGGTATAATTCCCCATTAGCTATTAAAGACACTCTGAGCATCTTGGTTGATCATCATAATCAAAAGAGACATCCCAGACACCCGTTGTCACTCAGGATATAATGAGGCCCAGAGTAGACACGGGTCCCTGCTTGGGACTGAACAGCAGTGACACTGTTACTAAATATAACCTGCCACAATCTTTGTAATATCTAACTCTCCATGATATATGGAAAATCTCAGCATCCAATTAATTTCCAGATCAGTGCTGCATGCTTCCTGATTAAGCACCATAGATGCTGTTCAGACACATGGGAGCTATGGATTTGAAAAGCACTAACCCTCTGCTGGCTCCGCTTCTGGTCCTCACTGTTCGGGTCCCATCAGGATTCCAGCACCCAGCTTCGCAGGGACTGTCTGATGGTGCTTCTTTCTACTTCTCTGCAAATGTCACTGTATTTTAAATGTTTCTGAGTTTTTTTTTTATAAGAGGAAGAGGAGAGTAGTATTTAGTGAACAAGTCCTAAATTCAGGGCACTTTTACTTCAGTTTCTTTTCAAAACTCTAGATACAGGTCTGTTCTTGCCCTTCTGCATTTTGCTCTGAGGGGCAATTTGTAAACCCATATGGTTTACTCTGATCACATGATCATGTCTGCATGCATCTCATTTTCTTTCTGGATTAATACACTTCTCTCTTCCCCCGAAGGGACACATCCTACCAGCCTTCTTCAGATAGGGGCTGAGTGAATTCTTGCCTCTGGGCCTTGGTGTGTCTTCTCCTTCTACTGCTGGACTCCTGGCTATCTTTTCCTTGCCCTAAGACATCAGTGCCACAGTTTCTTTTCCAGGAAAGCCTTTCTCAGCTAGCACTACAGAGCCATTCCCAACTATCTCAGTTACTTTCCTCTCATTGTTAGGATAAATACCCAACACCCAAAACTAATGAAGGAAAGGTTCATTTAGCTCAGTTAGTGGAAGTTTTGGTCCATTGGCGGCTGGCTCCAAGGCAGAGCAACATATGGCAGAAGGCAGCAGCTCATGGAGGCAGAAAAGAGCAAAGGGAGGAGCAGCAGCTTCTACAGCTAGCAAGCCTCTCTCCCTTCCCCATATTGCCTGTACATTACCCATCCCAGGGTGGGTATAGTACTCATACCCATATTGGATCATGAATTAATCACAAACTCTAGAAACCACCCCAGTGACAGCATAAGGCTTTGGGAAGACAACTAGACACAACCCATAACATTCTGCCCTGGCCCTTGAAAGACTCATACACATTGCATTATGGAAAAGGCATTTTAGTCCATCACCAAGAGTTTTTGGAGTCCTAACAGTTTCAGCATTGCTGAAAAGTCCAATTCTAAAGTCTCCTCTGAGATTTAAAGCAAATTCTTCCCTATGAGCTATTGTACAAATGAAAAGTTAAACACTTCCAGCGTTCAATGACACACACACACACACACACACACACACACACACACGCCAAAAACCTCAAAACATTACCCTTCCAAAAGGTACAAACAGAGGGGATATAAAGCATTGGGACTAAAGCGAGTCAAAAATTCATCAGGGCAAGACAAACATTAAGTCCTATTGTTCCATGTGGAACATCTGAAGCAATGTGTGATGAGCTGTGAGCTCCAAAGGCCTTCCATGGCTCCGCCCCTACAGCACTTCTGGTGGTAGCTCCCATGGCTTCTCTTTTAGGCCTGTTTTGCTCCCTCCTTGCAGATATTTTTTAGATGATCCATATTCCCAGCTTCTCCAAGCTTCCAGGGCTTCCACTGCATGTTAGGCTTCTTGCTTACAGCTTCACACACTGACCTCCTAGGGACACATTTCCTGGCCTCCCAGGCCTTCTGAAATCTAGTTGGAAGCCATCTTCACTTCAGAACTCTTGTATTTTGTATAGACCTAAAACCAATGCCATGTGGATGATGCCAAGGTCTTCTGCCAGCTGAAGCATGAGTCAAGTTTTCTTTTCTCTCAGCTGTAAGGGTCAAGTGCCTGGATTACTGAGCACACCCTGACCTTGATTCTAAGGAACAAATTCTCTGTGCTGCTGCCACTCTGTAGAATGGTGCTGTGCATCTTCTCCTCAACACAGTCTTTCACTTTTGCAGTTTTGAGGCTACAAAGGGTGGAGACTTGCTTTTCCTTGTGATGCCCTCAGGCCATCTTTTCTTTCTTTTTTATGCATTTAGTACAGAGTCTACAGGGTCTCACTACACAAATTGGATTTGTAGTGATCCTCCTGTTTTCAGCCTCCCAAGTGTTGGGATTACAGGTGTGCTCCATCACACTAAGTCTCAGTCACTGTTTCAGTGTGCCCTGGGGCAAGGGCTAGCATGCCAGGCTGGGGATTGAACCCAGTTCCTGTGTCTTCTTAAGCAGGTGCTTTAATCAGCTGAGCTAACTGGCCAGCCCCCTCAGGCAATTTTTTCTATTCTCCTGTTCCTTCTCAGCAATGGAGACCCTCTCAGCTCTGTCTTTTCAGTCCAATTTTATTGGTGCTTCCTTTCTGGCCAAACTCACATTTTAAATCATCCTACTGGACTCTTTGATCTTGATTCTCAATATAAACCTGACTAAAAGGCCCAATCATAGCCATGCCACTGCTTTAACATTCGACTGTCTTGAAATTTCTTCTGTCAGATTAACTAGTCTGCCACATTTAATCTAAGTCTCAGGCAAAGTCCCTGAACACAAGCAAAATTCAGAAAAACTTTCTGCCAAGATGTAACACTCATCATCTGGAAACCACAACCTTTTTCCCAGAAGAAACCTCCCTAGCCTGGTCTTTACAGGCAGGACTTCTATCAGCATTCTGGTCTTCTAAGCTCTTACCAGAATCTCCCATACAGAACAGCTAAAGGTGTTCCAGTGCTTTTCTTTCAGATAACATCACCAAACATTTTATATTTCTTCCCATAAGCCATTCCAAAAGCTCTTGATTGAGATGGCCAGGTATAGTCATAGTAATAACCACACTTTGTACCATTTTATTTTTTATTTTTATTTTTTTTTTGGTTTGGAGTTTTTGCAAGAGGAGCAATATAATACAGGGCACGTTTTATAATATTGTTTTATAAGGAATTACCCATGCATCATATACAAGGGCAGGAAATCAGTCCACACACTAAATGCTAAAGAATCCAGCTGAGGGCCTGGATCCTAATATCCTGCATGAAAACCTAGAGCTCATAACAATGCTTCCCACTAGTCCAACTGGAGGCAAAGAGTCCATGACAAAGTCTCATGTAGGCCTGCTTCGTGGATCTGTTCTGGAAAGGCCAAAAAGTCAGTGGTGGAAGCTAGAAAGCCTGTTCCAGTGGGATAAACGATCTGTGCTAGCAGGCTGAGGGATCTGAACTGGAGCCAGGAAGCAATGCTCAAGGTAAGCACCAGAGCTCCCCCAAAGGTACCACAGCTGTCCTCAGCAACAGTAAGATCCTGAGATCCTCCAGCAATGAGGAAAGCTGAGTTCCCATCAGAAAGCCAATATGACAGCTCTAGGAGGCTGAGCAGTGCACCATCTTCCTCTCTGGAGCCAGCAAGTGATTCTCAAGATGAGGACCAGAGCTCATCCAAAGTTCATCTGGAAAGCCAGCACGACAAGGTCTTCCAGCAGAACAGCCCAAGAGAGCTAGCAGCTTCCAACTGCTCCAACAGCTTCTCCAAACAGCATCCTTAACAGCACTTCTATAGCTTCTCCTGTTCTGCCTTTATGCAACTGGCAACAATCCTCAGGTGGGCCTCCTGAACGCAGCACCATGCTAATTCAATTAGCTTGGGTGTAAGAAGTTGACCTCCAGTTAGCTATCCACTACATCCACATTACAGAACTCTGCCATCCCAGGAAGCAGGGAAATGTTAAGTAAATTACAATTTTTGCAGGGCTTGTTTTACCCACTAAATGCCATGTTATTTCCCCAGATGAAAGAAATTTTAACACCCAGTGGCCCGGTGAGCTTAATGAATGCAGAGTCTTACTTTTTACATTCACTCAGAGCAGGGCCAGGCCCTGGAGGGCTGAGGCTAGCTCTGCCTCACTCTGCTGTGAGCTGGCCCATGGATTCTCTCCTCCTGGCTCACAATCCTGAGTGCAGCTTTCTACTCCCAGCAGGGCTGACCCTGGTAGTCACCAAACTGGCAGCAGCTACGATTGCTAAGGTGAAGTCATTGAAGACATCCTGGCTTCTTCTTGCTCCCTCTGTTGAACCCTTGAGCTGTGAAGACAGCTGTCATGTTGGGAAGACCCTCACGAAGAACCATACAGGAAGAACAGTGGTCTCCTACCAGCCATGGCCACCATGTGGGCCACTGTGGAGGAGGATGCTCCAGCTCTAGTTGGTCTTTATGACAACTGTGTCCTCAGGAAGGACCCTGGCATACTAGTTCTGACACTTCTGGATTCCTGATCTAGAAATTAAAAACTAGGTGTGGCTTTATATCACTAGGGTTTGAGGGTAATTCATTACAGAACAATGTGTATGTAGACAAGTCCTACTTACTCACTGGCATAGTGAGGACTCAGTAAATGATTGCTGAATGAATTAGTCAAAACTCAGTCCTCTCCTCCTTTGGCATTTGAGCAATATGTAAACCAGAGTGGTTTAAGGTTAACTTGTCCCAGTGCCAGTAGCTACAGGCAGGACTGAACCCAGGTCTGCCTGTCCTCAAAATTCTTTCTGATGCTACTTCTATTTCACTGCTTCCTCACCCTTGAGAAGGGAGATCTTAACATCTGGCCAGTGGGTTTCAGAAAACACAGAAGCTCTATATTTAGTGGCTATTTAGTGTAGGTTTCTTCAAGTGGCTCTGGACACAGAGGATATGAAGGATGATCCACTGGGTGAAATACTACAAATTATTTTCTAGAGCTTGATTTAAAACATTTAGATACTTATTTTAATGATGATAAAAATGCATAGCTTAAAATTTCCTCTCTTAACCACTTTTGGATGTCAATTACAGTAGTGCTGAATACATTATTGATAACCTATCTCTAGAGCTTTTTTATCTTACAAAACTAAAAGTGCATCCACTCCCACCAGCCTCCTGCATTCCCCCAACTCCATTCTCCTTTTTGTCACTATGAATCTCATTACCCTAGATCCCTCATCTGAGTGGGATCATACAGTACTTGTTTCTTTGTGATGGGTGATTTCCCTCAGAGGTCTGTCCTCAGGGTCAACTCATATGGGAGCAGGTGAGAAGATCCCCTCCCTTTTGTAAGGCTGCACAATGTTCCACTGTATGTGTTCACATCTTCACTTTTCCATCCACCTGTGGATAAGTCTTAGATGGCTTTGACCTCTCCAGCTATGTGAATAAGGCTTGTATGGCCATGAATGTGCATTTAACATTTTTAAGTCTTTATATTATTTTCTCCTCAGAATTGACTTTCTTGGTTATGTTTTAGAAAGCACTTGACCCACTGTTACAGTAATACATAATACATGGTGTGAGGAAATAGTTATGCAGATACTTGGAGAGAATGTAAAAATTTTTGCAGATATGAGAATATTTGGAAACCTCTGATTTTGTGAGTGTCACTGAGGTGTTGGGTACCCCGACACCTGGCTCTCAGCATTTTGACACAGATTGGGCCGATGTGAGGAGCACACATGTCATCTCTCTGTGGCAGCTCGAGGACAGCACACTGCTTACCTCCATTCTGCACTCAACTTCACCTGTGCCCGGTGGGTACTGGTGCATGGTGCCCAGGCCTCTGCACCATAGGTGCTGAGCTATGTCCTAGCACTGCCCACTGACAAGTCTCAATTTCTGTGTACCCTGTGTTCACTTTCTTTCCCATTTCCAGTCCTCACCCCTGCCAGTGCTTCCTGGGACCAACCCCTAAGGCAGTCCTGGCTGGGTCTCCACATCTCGGTATCAGTGAGAGAGAAATGAAAGTAAAACTTTTGAAATTGCCAAGCCACACTGACAAAAGTTCTACAAAACTCTGTACCTGGTTTCAAGGTAAATCCTCAGGGGATCTGACTGACCTTGTCCGATACAAAAGTTGCATGTTTTGTTATATAGGTCTTGCTTTAACTTGGCCTTAACCATCCAGCAGAAAAGTATAACCACGAGGCATAAAAAGTAAAGCCAGATTAATATGTTGAGCTGTAAAAGGCTCAAGTCAACAGCTTCCCACATTGCCAGCTCTGCTGATAACCCACTACTATTATGGACTATTGGACTATATGTACAACTACTTCCTCTTAGTTCAATGAGAATATTTGTATCAATAGTATTTAGAAAAGTTATCATGTCTGAATCTTGTACTCTGAACAACTACTATGAAGACAATATGCACTGTACTAATTATTGTGGCTGTCTTACTAACGTGTTTTGAAACTGTCTCATTGTTATTTCTTATTAAAAGTAATAAAAAAGAAAAGAAAAAAAAAAAAGAAATTGCACAGCCCCAGTGATTCCTGCATAGAGCATTGTGCATGGAGGAGGAGAAAGCACGGCTCTGACATCGGCTTTCATTCTCAAAAGCAAATTAAGTAGATTCGAAGTAATTGGCTGTTTCCCTTCTTACAAAACCAATTCAGCTTTTGCTTCTGAATCAGAGGTTTTATTGGAAGGGAGGAGGGTTTCAAAGATTTTATAGATGTAACAGACAACAATTCAATTTTCTGTATTTACAAATGAAGATGCCACTGGGTAGAAAAGAAACCTCCCCCAACCCCATACTTGAGAGGCTGAGAGAGTAGGATTACTATGAGTTCAAGGCCAGCCTGGGCTACGAAGGGAGACTTTGTCTGAAAGCAACAGTAACAACCACCACCACCACCACCACCACCACCACCACCACCACCACCACCTCTCAACTGAGGGATGGAGAAGATCCTAAAGCCATCTAGCATTTTACTTGATGCTACACAAATAGAAAGTGGTCCAGATGTTTTTCTTTTTTCTTTTTGATCTTCTAGAGACAGGTCTCACTATGCAGTTTAGGTTGGCCTTGAGCTTACTTTGTAGCCCAGGCTGTTCTTGAACTTTCAATGATCCTCCTGCCTCAGCTTCCTGAGTCCTGGGATTACAGGTGTGCACCACCATGCCCAGCTGCTGCGATTTTAATAAAATTATTTCCTTATGTCTTTATTAATAATTGGCTAGATCAACATATTTCTGCACACTTTATTGTAAAGGGTCAAATAATAAATATTTTAGGGTTTTCAGGCACCAGTTGCTGTTATAGCACAAAGCAGTCAGAGATATAAAATAAGCTGTTTGTGGCTGCATTTGAAGAAAACTTTATTTACAAAACCAATGGCCAACCTGAGAGTTACACAGTTTCCCCCCTTAGGTTAGAACATAGAAGAGACAAAGTCATTCTTCACCTTCATGTTTAAAGACAATAGCTTAATTTTAAAGCTCTTGATGGCATGCAAGTAAGTTGAATAATTATTTTTAAATAATATGAAGTCACTGGAAGTACAGGTTTAAGCATGCATTCTTTAGACCTGAAAAGTAGCTGGCTGGATCCTGGGATGTGTCACTGTCATGTGTGTCCCATTAATATTTCTTTCTTATTAATGTTATCCACGAGTCCTGGCAGCCGTAGGATATGGAGTTCCAATCACCCTTAATCATACACACAGTACAAACAGGGCAAGACTTACTCTCTAAGTATTGAAATGACAGTGTCTATTTTTCACTGTGTCAATATTAATTACTTGCAATTTGGTGTTCAATATTATTTTCTATATTAATTTCAACACAATAGGATGAGTCTAATTTGAAATGATAAAATTCATTTGCATTTAAATTGGTGTTTGCTGTGTTTCCTGTGAGGAGCCAATAGCATCCATGATCATAATCATAAGCACTGTTTTTAAAGCGAGTTGGCTTTCCCTGGGAAGGACTGGTAAATAGGAAGCACCGAGTTCCATATTAATAGTGATGACCCTGTAGTGGCATGTGTCTGTAGCGAATAGTGCATAGTAAATAGTGCCCTTATATTTTGGGAATTCCCTTCTACTTGCGTAGAGAGTAAGCTGAGCCTATCACTTAAGAATATGATCACATATGCCTTTTCTTTTTAGTTTTTAAAATGTGTTGGCCAGTGGTCCTGTAAACAAAAACCCCTGGTTAATTTTTCAGCTTGAAGTGTGTGCCCTGAGGCATCAAATGGTCGTTGCTAACTCCACAGGGCACAAATGAATGAGTTGAAATCGACAAGACAATCACTCCTGCCCCTTTCTCTGGTTCTGTCTTGGGTCACACAGGACAATCCTGTGTAGAGGGCTCTTGTTTTTCCTCAGTTTGTAGCCTTGAGGAGGATGATCAGCTCTCTCCAGGAGGCAGCAAGTACCCCAGTATTCATTACCTGAACTGAACACTTTGGGGTGCCATTAACAACTTTTCTTTCCTGGTGAAAGTCTTGTGTTTATCAAGGTACAAATTAGTTTTTCTTTTTTTTTACCATGTGCAGAACAGAAGGGGGTGCATAACAGAGGCGGGGACCTGAAGCTGGATCTAGTGCTTAGGACTTGAGTCATTTGGATCCTTTGCTAAGATGGGAAGACTGGAGAGGGGTCAGCTTGCATGAAGTCACTGTGACAGATGGTGAACTCCCCATTTTATCATCACTGGCTGTACAAGCTAAGGCAAACCACTAACCTCTCTGATCTTCAGTCTGTGAGTGTTGTATAAGAAAGTGTCCACTTCCTGAGCGAATGTGGGCGTTCAGTGCAATAAGATGTGCAAAGCACAATGCCAGGCACACAGTGCACACTCAGATGATGCTGGGTGCTGCTACTCCTGCTGTTAAAAATGAAGGACAAACTGGGCCTGGTGGTATTTGCCTGTAATCCTTGCCCTTTGGGCAGGAGGATTATGATTTTGAGCACAGTCTAGGCAACTTTAATGCCTTAGTGAGAGCCTGTCTCAAAATAAAATATAAAACAGGAGCCAGGCGTGGTGGTGCATGCCTGTAAATCCCAGCACTTGGGAGGCTGAGGCAGGAAGATCAGTGTGAGTTCGAGACCAGCCTGGGCTACAAAAATGAGCTCATGGCCAGCTTGAACTGCATAGTGAGACCCTGTCTCAAAAAAAAAAAAAAAAAAAAAAAAAAAAAAAAAAAAAAAAAAAAAAAAAAAAAAAAAAAAAAAAAAAAAAAAAAAAAAAAAAAAAAAAAAAAAAAAAAAAAAAAAAAAAAAAAAAAAAAAAAAAAAAAAAAAAAAAAAAAAA
>PVKN010022934.1:0-14980 GCA_004027915.1 Capromys pilorides | reverse complement strand
CTTAGCATGGCTTCTGCCGCCTCCACCTAAGATGTCCATGTGGAAGCCCATGTCACCCTCTAAGGTCACTCCAGATGGAATTTCTACTCCTAATCTCTCCATCTTTGTCCCACTGAAGATTTCTCCCCACCTAGCACCTGGCCCATGGACAAGATTTAGAAATATTTACCAAATTAACAGGCATTCCCTGTAAACTCCCAGAGCTCTAATGCTAACCTTTTGGGCTCAGGAAAGTTCCTCTTATTCCTAGAGATGCTTTTCCACCAGTCTGTGTCAAGTGGACCCTAGAAACCATCATGGGGTTATTTCTTTTCTAAGTTCTAGTCACACTTAAGAACTGATTCACTGGGTCTCCTCATCTGGAATCTGGGTTTCTTTCTGTTAACTTGGGGCGGCTCATCAAATGGCCTGGGTCACTTAGGAAAGATGGGGAAGGCAGGCTTTTTGCTGCCAGATATAACTCCTTTTAGTTTGTTCCACAGCTGGGCTGTGAAATAATGATCCAGTGATTAACTGAGGGGAAGGTAGCGTGTGTGTTTGCAGTGGATACAGCATTATGAAAGACTCTAGTGGAAAAACACTGACAGCCAGCCAAAACAAAAAAGAAAATAACTTTTCTTCTATGTTTAACCTCAAGAAATCCAAATAATGAAAGGTCTGTTGGGAAACTGAATTACTCTCTTTCAAAGTCTTGCCAATAACTAATTTCTCAACCGCTCACACCTGCATTGGTGCTGTACTTGCAAGATATGGGACATGGGTTTGTCTGCAACCATGAAAGAAACAGCGCCGGTTGGGGCCCTGTCTTTCTGTCCTCAACCTAACTCTAAGAGATGTATTTCACCCCGATCACCGTCCTCTGGCTTCTGACAGCTTTGAAGCCACACTGCTCTCTCTTACTCTTCTTCCTGACTCTGAGGCTTCTCTTTCTCGGTGTGATAGCTCTTCACTACTCATTTCTTCCAGGGTAAGGTACGTGCTAGAGTTCAGCTCTTTCCCTCTGAACTGCCAATAGCTACAAATGTCCCCACCAATTCCTTGCAGAAGCTGTGACTTATTTACAGGATGTGTCAAACATGGACCCCAAATTCAGTGCAAAACACCAGCAGATACTAATTTCTAGATCTTGTAGTGGAAGTGGGTAAATACTGGGAGAAGATGCAAGCTTTTGCCTTGGATAATAACCCAGAATGCTACTTGTGATGGGTTTCCCAGATGGATTAGAATGAAAACAGTTTTTTCATATGAAACATTACAAATATCCATAAATGGGATAAATGTCTCTCTTAATAGGATAAAAGTTAATATTCATGGTGGTGGATAAACTGCCATGCTTATAATTATTGTGATGTCTTCTTCATTCACAACTTGAGAAAACCTGCAGGAAGTGGGTTCTCTCAGAATGTGGGTTACATGAAAATAAATTCTATTCTGTACTTTTTACATGGCTAGGAATTTGCTATCACTTTTTCTTAATCATTGAGAAACAAAGCTAAAACCAATTTAAAAGTCAGCTTTGTGTGGGTCCTCACACAAAGTATATTGTTAATGCCAGAGTATTTTTTCCTCTAGGTCCTGGGATGCTGGTATCACTGCCATCTGGACAATCTTAGGGTCTTAGGTCTTACTTGAGTCTTTTATTGGGCAGCTACTGAAACAAAAATAAAATAGAAGTCGTCCTTAGTGTCTTATGCCTTCTGAATGAAATGGCAGAGTATTTATGAGCTTGAGCAGTAACAACACAAATTCAGAGTGGAGGACAAGTACCACATGCAGAGGCACACCTGAGAGTTGTTTTCACACTGGCTGAAATTGTAACTAAATGCCAAGGCCTGGTGGGTGGCTGCCTGGCTTGTGAATCTGAACTGCTGTGGTACCAATGTGGCTTGTAAAGTAGCCACAGAAATGTCCAGAAACACATCAGGACTCTGGAGTGGCCCTCCGTGTGCAGTGCCAATAAAATCTCCACAGCACAGTTCCCAGACTCCAGAACTTGAGGAATCTTGAAAACTCAATCCTCAATCAGTTCAAATGCAATGGAAGACTTAAGCACTAGACTGTAAGCCTTGAAAAGTGCAACAGCCCTGTGTCCTACCCTGGGGCAAGCTTCAAATGTGTTTTCCAACAGAAAGCAGAGAAACCACTATTATTATTATTACTGCCATCCACAATCTTGGCGACTGGATGTTAAGAACCTCTAGTGGAGTGATAGGGTCCAAAGGAGAGAAACAGTAGAAAAAGATCATTGATATCATCAAACGCTGCTCTCGTATTTGAAAATGTACTCTGCAACTGTCAGACATTTATTAAACATCTATGTGTTAGCTTTCCTTTACTGTAGAAAAATATCTGAGATAATCACCTTTAAAAGACAAAATGCTCATTTTAGCTCGCGGTCTTAGAGGTTCAGTTCATGACTACTGGGGTATCATTGCTGAGAGCCTAGGATGCAGCAGAACTTCAAGGCCAGTAGCACATGGTGGAAAAAATTGTCTACCTCATGTCTGGGACACCAAAGGAAAAGAGGAAGAGATGAGTGACCTGAAGTCCCCTTTGAGGGCACATGCCCAGTGACCCAAAGACTTGCCAAGAGCATTGAGCTAAGGACCAGGCCTTGAACATGCTGCCCTGTGAGGCACATTCAGATGTAAACTAGAGTAACCAGAGAGTGCAGAAGTGATTCTGCTTCGCTGAAGTAGCATTTAGAAGTGTTAACAGGTATTACTTGGCAGTTGTTGGGGAGAATAATTAATAATTGATTCTTGACCTCCAGCTTATAAGAGTGAGCTTCTGGAATGTCACAGAGGGCCCCTGCTGTATTTCTCCCAGGGGAGAGGACAGCTATACCACTGTTTCTTGCTCATTGGTTGCAGAGACTTCTGCATCTTCTACTGGTGCTGCCAAGGACTCCAGACATGTAGTCCTGCTCGAGAAGTGGATTCATGTTCATCTATTCAGCCTGCCTTGTATGTTGCATTCTGGCCTGTGGATGCAGCTCTAAGCTTCAGCTCAGATGTCAATCCCTAACCGACTGCATTTCTGCAAATAAACTCTCCATCCTCAGCATCCCCAAACCTGTTTTACGTCAGCACAGGGCACTAGAAGACGGTGGTGGAAGCCACACTGGGGAACCAGCACTGGCTACCATTTACTAGCTATTTGATCTTGGTTAAGTGACTCAGGCTCCCTGTGCCTCAGTTTCCTCCCCTGCAAATGGGGAATGCTAGGGATTTTCAGCTTAAAGAGGTGTAACAATGAAGGCAGACATTTCATTCAAGTGCTTAGAGCGATTAGCGTACTGCTCCTCAGATGTGGACTGGAGAAACTAGCCTTGGCAGCACCCAGGCTGGTTCCTCCCCAGGGCTGGACACCAGAAGCCAGAGGAAGGGCTCCTGGATCTAAATCAACCTTAACCCTAGCCATATAATTCTATTCCTTATGCATATGAAGCTGTTTTGTTCTCCATTACCCAACGTACTGGCTGCAGCTACAACCAAAGGGAAATCCTTTTTTTCTCCCTGCAGTCCTGGAGATTGAGCCCAAGACCTTGAGCTGACCAGGCAAGTGCTGTGTTACTGAGCCATTGCCCAGCAGGGAAATCTTTGCTAGGAATTGAACTTGTCCACACCTGGGTATTATTTTAACCCCATGCTAGACATGACACACCACTTTATACCATCTTACTGAGTCCTCAAAATGAAAAGGGTCACAACACAAAATCACAAGGTTCACCTGCGCTCAAGCCAGGTCTAATTCTAGGGATTTTATCTCATTCACTAAACCTAAAATTGGGGGCTTTCAGGTTACCTCAGTAGTTTAAGCACTTGTACCGGTAGTCCCAGTCAGGCACAGGGGACAGCAGTTTGATCCCCAGACCTACCCTTAAGGCTGCCTGAGCCAGCAGGAAAAAAAAAAATCTTTCTCCTAATGAGACAAACATCTTAGGTGACTGAACAATAAACACAAGATCTTATTAAGTTCATGTCAACAACATTCAGGAAAGATCAAAATGTTTTGGGTCTCATGAGGAAGGCCCACATAAACTGATGTTAATCCCTCCTACTGGACCTGCCTTTCCTAACTCAGGGCCAAGGCTGTACAGGTACAGAAGGAGGAAGAGGCTGGGGCTGCAGGTATGCAGGGATGGGGTCTCCCCTGGTTCCCATTCTCTTGGGGCACCTGTGGGTCCTCCATATCCTGCTGGTTGCAGATCAGCTCCTGAAAGGTGCAGTGAACCATCAGACCAGGGATTAATGCAATGTGGGGAAATGTGTGCACAAGAAAGTATCCCTCAGAAAGTGCGCTCTAGGCTGTTTCCAAGAAACTGCCTTCTAACAGACAACTCCCTGGATGTCCCAAGGAACCCCTTTCTATACCTGGTCTGGACCATCCGTCTTGGAGCTCCCTCTAAGAACTTTCCATCTTCAGCTCTCCTCACTCCCTCAGCCAGTCTGGTAGCAGGACACCAGCCCCCACTCCTTTCCAATTTCCATCCACACTGCCTCCAACCGCTCCAGTGCATGTCTGCCTCTTGGTCAACCCTTTGGATCTCAACATGCTGGGCTCAAAGTTCCAGTGTGCTGGACACCAAATAAGCAGGGTTGAGTGGGTGCGGGTATGAAGCCTGTGGGCTCCTCTTCCCTCCCCTTCTATCCCCTCCTTCATGACCAGGGAGGCTTGTCAGGACTTCTAAAGCAGAGCCTGGCCCAGGTAGCCTTGTTGCCACCTCCAATCTTTTCCTGAGTAAGAGGCCTGCTTCCCCCATCTGGATGTTTCCATCCCATTCTTCCACCCTTGCACCTGGAGCCTGCATTTTCCCAGCATTGACAATGACTTTTTAATAACATATAGAGAAATCATCATTTGTAAGAATAATTCCTTCTGCTTGTAATTCCAAGCACTTGTGTAACAAAGCAACCAGACACAGTGATGGGGAGAGAACTGGTTGTGGTCATGTGACATTGGCATAATGTACTGTTCCTACTGCAAGATGTCACTTGCTTACCAACCCCTTTGCTCATCTTGTAGAACTCTCACAGCCCAAGTTAATACCTCAGTTCAACAAATGGGTTCACAAACAAAAGCAACAAACTTTTGCTTCCATTTGCCAACTTGGTGCCAAGTGACAGATATGACCATTGCCACATTCCCTTCACAAACACAAATGCAGCCGTCTTCCCCCAAACCATAAAACAAATTAAGTTCTTAAACCAAGGTACCACTGCAAAGGTTCCTCTTGAAATCCCTCAGCCCCCACCCCCCACCCTGCAAAGCACCACCTTCCAGGACTACCAAAGAGAGGAAGACATCTCCCTTAATTTGGCTATCATATTTTCAGTAATACAGGAAAAGATCCCATTAGCTTCCCTGGAAAACCCCTGTCCTGTGTGGCTCTTTCTGTTCAAGTCCTCCAAGCCTGGCTCTCTTGCTGACATTTGTGTACTGAGCCTGTTGGATCATTCTGAATATGAATACCATCAGGATATAGAGTTTTGTGTCACAGAAGTATGAGATCCCTGAGTCGTGGTGACATATACCCTTGTGTTATCCCTCTTCCCACTGAGGGTAGAACCAGTGATTTGCTTCTGATCCACAGGATATGCCAAAGATGAGGGAAAGTCACTTGCGTTACTAGGTCCACTCTGAAGGCTCTACCTCAGCAGTGCAGTGGAGGAAATTCTTCTGGGAGGCTCTGAAGAAACTGCACTATTAGCAGATGACCACATGGCGAAAGGCTGTGGTGGTCTCACAATTGAGAGCAGTCCCCAGATGACAGCCAGAAAGATTAGAAACCTCAAACTGGGGCTCAAGAAGATGAACTGTGAGCCAAGGATAGAAACACACACCTATAATCCCAGCACTCAGGAGGCTGAGGCAGGAGATCATGAGTTTGGGGCAGCTCAGGCAATTTAGCAAGACCCTGTCCCCAAAAAACCACAATTGTGCCAAGAACTTAAGGTAACATGGCACTGGATCTATCCTCAGGTGACCATTTGCTGCAACCGCAGTCTCTTAGGGCCCACTCCACTGCGCCTGATTTACTGACCCACAGAAACTGGGAGACAATAAATGGGTACTGTTTTAGGCTGTGTCCACTCATCTAATTGTACTGACTTTATCGCCTATTTCTTGTTCTTAAGGGCATCACTGCTAATGCCTCAGTGAAATCCAGACATGCTGTTTAATTCAGCCAACCAAAGAGCTCTGTCAGAGTGAGGAAGTTAGTATCACTAGCTGGCTTCTTTGGGAACTCACTTTTCTGAGGGTAGATTGCCTCAAACCTTACAAATTATCTTTTTATAATCTCAAGTTTTTCTCATGTTTGAAGACATAGTCCTCATTCACAGCAGCATATAGAATCTACTTTTATTTTTCCCCCTTTTTTGACATCCAAGCCTGTACTGGCTGGTAGCCTTTTGATACCCAGAGAGTCTCTTGACTTTAAGTCCCCAATGTCCTCTTTGGACATCTCAGCTCGATGAGCTCAGCCTCTTCTGTACTGTACCTTCATCTATACATTCATGGGGGGGGGGCTGTAATCTGTATGTCTCACAGCAGGGCAGCTCTGATTTGCACGTGTTATGCTCATGCCAGCTTGAGCCACTAGCAGTAAATGAGTGACTGTTCCATTTTGAGCCGCTTGATGGGAGAGTCATGCATGTGTCACTGGAGATTCAAACCAGTGGACATAGTTTATGACAAGAAAAAATTGTTAATATATGGTTGCTGTAACCCTTCAAAAATAGATGTAAGCTGTGTTGTGGACTTTCAATTTACATGGATGGCCTAGATTAGAATAAAACCTCAATTTTATAAGCAAATCACATCCATTCTGTCCTGTCCTGGTAGTTACTAAGACAGCCAACTATCCCTCTGTCAATGACATTTAGAACTAGTCATCCCTTAATGCTAGCTTTGCAACCTAAGATAAGGAATCTTTCTTTCAGAGGAGCTCACTTAATGATGGGACTGAAATGGCACAGGTAGGGAGAAAAGCCACAATGCCCAGCCCTTCACACAGTGAACAATTAGTGGATCATCTTCACTCATTCACCTTTCCAAGATGTGCAGATTAATTGCCCTCGCCTTAAGTGTGGCTGGAATCTAGTGACTGATTTCCTTTTTTTTTTTCTTTTTATTAAACTTCGTTTTAATGGGTCTCAAAATTCTGTGACAGATTTTTGGTCAAGTTGTTTCCATTAAAAAGTATTGATTTTAAAAACTGACACACACACACACACACACACACACACACACACACAGGTCCACAAAACATCCTCCTTTCCTTCTGAAGGTTTTATGATGCATTGTTATCCTTAACCAGTCTTTCACTATTAAATTTAAATGGCCAATTGGGAGAAACACTCCTGAGACCAGTCTTCTACCACTGATTAAGACTGAGGTGGCAGGTGTTACGGATAATATTCATTTACCCTTCTGAGCTTTCTGGGCAGACTTGGTGACCTTGCCAGCTCCAGCAGCCTTCTTGTCCACAGCTTTGATGACACCCACAGCAACTGTCTGTCTCATATCATGAACAGCGAAATGATCCAGAGGTGAATAGTCAGAGACGCTCTCAACACACATGGGCTTGCCTGGAACCATGTCAATAATGGCAGCATCACCAGATTTCAAAAACTTGGGCCCATGTTCTAGCAGACCGGCAATCAATCTTTTCTTTCAGCTCAGCAAACTTACAAGCAATGTGAGCTATGTGACAATCGAGGACAGCAGCATAGTCAGCACTGATCTGGCCAGGATGGTTCAGGATAATCACCTGAGCAGTGAAACCAGCTGCTTCCATTGGTGGGTCATTTTTGCTGTCACTGGCAACATTGCCACGGCGGACATCTTTAACAAACATGTGCTTGACATTGAAGCCCACACTGTCCCCAGGAAGAGCTTTACTCAAAGCTTCATGGTGCATTTCAACAGACCTGACTTCAGTTGTAACACTGACTGGAGCAAAGGTGACCACCATGCTGGGTTTGAGAACACCAGTCTCCATTTCACCCACAGGGACAGTGCCAATACAACCAATTTTGTAGACATCCTGAAGGGGCAACCGCAAAGGCTCGTCAGTTGGGCGAGTGGGTGGAAGGATGTCCAAAGCTTCAAGCTGGGTGGTTCCATTGGCATTGCCATCTTTATAGGTGACTTCCCATCCTTTGAACCAAGGCATGTTAGCACTTGGCTCCAGCATGTTGTCACCACTCCAATCAGAAATTGGCACAAAAGCTACAGTGTCAGGGTTGTAGCTGATTTTCTTAATGTAGGTACTGACTTCCTTAGCAATTTCCTTGTATCTCTTCTGGCTGTAGGGTGGCTCCATGGAATCCATTTTGTTAACACCAACAATCAGTTGTTTCATGCCAAGTGTGTAAGCCAGAAGGGCATGCTCACAGGTCTGCCCGTTCTTGGAGATACCAGCTTCAAATTCACCAACACCAGCAATAATCAGGACAGCACAGTCAGCCTGAGATGTACCTGTAATCATGTTTTTGATGAAGTCTCTGTGTCCAGGGGCATCAATGATGGTCACATAATACTTGCTGGTCTCAAATTTCCACAGGGAGATGTCAATGGTGATACCACGCTCATGCTCAGCTTTCAGCTTGTCCAACACCCAGGAATACTTGAAAGAACCTTTCCCCATCTCAGCAGCCCCCTTCTCAAATTTTTCAATGGTTCTTTTGTTGATGCCACTGCATTTGTAGATCAGATGGTTAGTGGTGGTGGACTTGCCAGAGTCCACATGTCCAGTGACAATGATGTTAACATGAGTCTTTTCCTTTCCCATGTTGGCTTTGACTTAGTGGTGGTTTTCACTGTACCTGTGCTCTTGTGGCAAACCCGTTGCAAAAAAGGGGTGACTGATCTCTAACCAACAGGCTGTGCTGGGGCGATGGTGTGGGACGTCTGAGGTATGAGCCTAAAAGGTCCTGAGGCTTCTGTCTTGCCACCTAAGACCACCTGTTGTGGGGACAGCCAGCTACCAGGTTGTGACAGCATGCAAGCAATATCACATGGAAAGGAGCTGAGGCCAGGTGCTGAGCACCAAGCAAAAGAGGCAGGGCTGGGCTTTCAGAGTACTCCAGCCCGGGTCAGGAGTCTCCACCTCATGAGAGTTTGGACCAACCTGCTAAGCCATCTGTGAATCCCGCATCCTCACAAACAATGAGAAAACATTTCAAGTTTTAAGTGACCAGGTTTGAAGGTAATTTGTTGCCTAGAAATAACAAATACAAAATTCAGAACTTGAGAGGACTCCTGCAGGCTTGTGAGGACCCCTCCCTTCATTCGGAAGACCTGGTGGGCTGTGGCCCTGGCTGGGGCTCAATCAATGGGAAGGTGGGACTAGTGGCCTGGAAGAGTCCAAGGCAATAGTGAGAATATGAGCCAGCAGTTGGTAAGTTAGGTGAATGAGCAAGAGCTTGGGCACAAAGGCACATGGAACAGACGCACGTGGGAGGGCTCTCCCCACTTTCCTTCCATCCATGTTCTCTTTTGTCCTGTTTTTGTTTTTCTTTAAGTTTGTTTCGTTGTTTTTTTCTGTGTGGTTATTTTTGTTCTCTGGGTTTTTGGTTTGTTTTGTTTTTCCTTTTTTCTTTCACAATTTAGATTTCTAACTCTTCATGTATTCCTACTCATCCTCTTCCTCCCTTTTGTCAACTGTCTCACTTAACTTTATGAGTACACATTGTCTCTTCTCCTTAAGGTTCACATCCATACTCTGAGGCTTTCTCTTCCAACCCTTCCCTCTTATGTTCCACAATTACCCAAATCATGAGGACCACTCCTTAGCCTCTAGCCCTGCTCCTGCCATATTTAACCTCATTCATCTCTTCATCTTACCCCCATCCCTCTCAACCCTCACACATGGCAAACTCACTCTAGTAAGTGGGAAATCACTGTACAAGTTCCTGGTACAAGCTGGGTTAGTTCTATATAGCTATAGAACTCAGTCGTATTGTTGAAGTTATCAGGCTAATAGTTACCACAGTTGCCAAGCTGTGCTTGAGTCTCATGATACTGCTGACTTTACTACTTTAACTGGAATGTCATACCTATTATAATCAGTTTTTCTCCTCTGTATGACACTGCTACTGGAAGGGGTCATAACATTGCCATAGTCCAATAGCAAAGGAATGGGCCCTCAGTCCAACAGATCACAACTTCATACTTAATATATTGGGAAGGTAGGTTCTTGAGATAGACAAAAGCCAAGAAACACCTACCTCTAGAAGACATCCTCAGGAGCAGGCATTTCCTAGGGAAACTTCAATACCAGGGGTAAAATTTATCTAACATAAGAAATCTACAAGCATCAACACAGAAAACAAAAAATAGAAAATTTTAAAAAATAGTTAAGAGGGCAGGAGAGATAACTCAGCAATCTAAAGCACCTGTTTAGGCAAGCTTAGGCAACCATAGGGACCACGGTTCAATACCTGGCACCACATGCTGCGCTAGCCCCAGCCCCATGGCAGGATGAGCCAGCCATAACATAAATAAATAAAGTTTAAAAAAAAAAAAACAAAAACAGAAAAGGAAGCAAAATGTAACTTCAGATGACAGGCTCACACAGGATAAATCCAGAGCACAAAGAGGAAATCAAAAACCAACCACTGGAACTTTGCAAAATGATAGTAGTAGAAGTGAAAAAAACATGGAATAAGTCATAGAAAACAATCTCTAAGATGCAAAAAGAAATGATCAAAATGAACAACATTAAAGCAGACACAGATTTTAAAAAATCTCAGGACAATGATGGAAACCACGACTGTCCAACCTAAAGAAGAAATCAAGAACCAATGAAATAGATCCAAACAAATCTAAGTGAACGAAAACGCCAGTGAAAGTATATGCAACACACTGAATGAAAGCAAGGGTTGAATATCAGATATACGAAATTCAGAACTTGCACATACCTTGCAGTATGGTAAAATTCTTGATCAGCTGACCATGCTTGGAATCCACAAGCTTCATTTCTTCCATAATCACTGACAAGTTGGCCACCTCAGTATCTAGCCTGGACCTCATCATATCTTGCTGCATCCTGAGAGAAACAGAATCCAAACGGATGTTGGCCAGTGTGTTATTCAAGGAGGTCAGATCATCTGTGTGCCTGGTTAGGGTGTCTGTGCAAGTGGTCCTGACTTCATTCAGATTGCTGGTCAGCGTCCGCAGGTGGTGGGCTGTGTAGCTAATATTGCTAATGATGTTCACAATATCCGTCTCAAAGAGCTGGAAGCGCTCCTCCAGTTGGCTGAATTTGATGGCCGTTCTGTTCTCTGCATCCTTGTGTGAGTCCTGAAGGTCCTTCAGGTTCTGCTCGTTGGCTTGTGAGATGCTGGTGATGTTCTCCATCTGACCTGTGAATGAGCTGAGCTGGCTGTTCATATCCTCCAGAGTGTCGTTGTTGGCTTTGGCCAAGGCGGAATTGTTGGCAGCCAGGGTCTGCAAGCTCTGTACTTTCTCCTTCAGCCAGTCGGTGTCCTTCTTGGCTTGAAGGAAAACCTGCTGCAGGTTTTGGAAGTCATTCTTGATGCGCTGGATTGCCTGGCTGGTGTCATCCACCGATCGCTGCAGGTTGGTGATGAGGTTCCGTTGCTGCATCTGGGTCAGGTTCAGGTTGTTGAGGTTCATGATGACCACATTATGGGAGTACATTTGGTTTTGCAAGTTGCTCTGGAGCACGCTGGTATCTTGCTGCAGATTTGTGACATAGCCATTATATGCCTGGAGGGTTTTGTTGACAGTGGTGATGAGGAAAGAATTATTCTCCAGAGTTTCTTTCAGTTGGCTCTGCCTGTCTACCAGCGCATCCCCACCTGCCTGCAGCTTCTCCAGTGTATCTTTGTTCTTGGTGGTTTTTTCCGTAATCTCACGAAGTTGCTGGCGAAGATCAAGAATATCTGATCTGAATGTGGAGAGTTCTGAATTGGTGCTGATAGCTTTCTTCCCAGTTTGGTCCCCTGGAATAAGAACTGTTGGTGAGACTGGTAGAACAGGGAGGTGTTCTAATAAGGTCAAAGATCCCAGAGATACCTGACTGGAACACTGCTTAAAATCCCTAAACCAAAGGAATAGAAGTCTGCCATCTTTTATTTAATAAATTTTACAATTCCATGCAGTTAAAAATATTTCAAGTAGGGATTTGTTGTGTATTCTATTGAAGAGCTTGAATAAAGGGTACCTGTAGTATTTCTGTTTCTTTGGGCCAGGGTGAAACCCCTGCACTGAGCTCCATCCCTCCTTCCATTGCCTTATATGCTCGTTGGTGCCAGGGTGGAACCCAAACCTTCAGCTTAGCTACCGCCCAGCCCTTTTTATTTTTTATTTCAAGACTTGAATTTACAACCCTCTTGCCTTGGCCTCTCTAGTCCTGTGCTACTCTGCCTGGATTATACTTGCATTTACAGTTTTGGGAGCAGGATTCTCCGAAATTGATCATTAGCTTTAAAATTTGAAAGTCACTGAATTAAATCATGATGCCTCACCACACAGCACCACAAGTGAATATCCCCGTGTACAGGGGCGTTTACAGCCCCATCGTTCTAAAGGCTGTCATATTTATACAGAGTTAGGGGGCTCAGTGACTCCTCTAGGTGCCAGTTACCTAATTTCTTCAGGTCACTTTCCACTGCTGTGAGCTTGTCATCGTAGGTTTGCCGAGATGTCTCCATGCCACCTGTCACATTATCCATTTTCTCTACAACTAAGATTTGGAAAACAAAGCATTAGTCCACATACTGACTCATACTGGATTTTTCAGTTTCAGAACAGCGGATCATTTCATCACCGAACAAAGGAAACAGATTGAAACGAAGTTATAAATTCAAATACAGGGAGCCGGGTGTGGTGGCTCAGGCGGCTGGGCTACATAGTGAGCTCAAAAGCAGTCTGAACTATAATTTATTTCAGCAGAAAAAGTATAGATTCTTGACAGTTCTTGTGATTCTGTAATGCCTGGTGAGCTTCAAAAGTTGCTAGACTAAATAAAAATTTTAATAAAGAATTCCTCGATCTACAGTCTGGCTTTCTTTCTTTCTTTCTTTCTTTCTTTCTTCCTTTCTTTCTGAAGAAAGGTTTACTTAGCTCACAGTTTATAGAGGCTTCAGTCCATAATTGGCTGGTTCCATGGCAGAGGGGTAACAGTATATGGTGGTGGAAAACAACAAAAGCAGCAAGTGAGGGAAGGGAGAGCAAGATTGTGTGTGTGTGTGTGTGTGTGTGTGTGTGTGTGTGTGTGTGAAATTTGTTAATTTCCATACGTGAGGGTAGGTGTAGAAATGCTGTGATCATTCACAAACTTTTATCACTCGCTATCTTACCTAGAGTTCCTGGTAGGTAGGACTTACTTACCTAGAAGGTTCTTCCACTGCCAAACAGCCCCTAGTTCACCTCTGTACACAAGGTAGCCAAGAAGGGACAAAAACCGAGACTGCCTACTGCTCCTGGTCATTGGTTCTGTCACTAAGGCCCCCTACTCTTGGTTTTCATTAGTGACAGTTAGTGACTTCTCAGTTCTCACACAGATATCTAGGTAATGTTCTCAAGCAATGATTTAACAAGAACGGGGCCGGGGAGATAGTTCCGTGGCACCAGTGCCTGCCTGGCAAGTGCAAAGTCTTGAGTTTGAACCCCGGTCCCACCAAAAAAAAAAAAAAAGAGAGAGAGATTTACCAAGAAGATCTTTTGTTTCACATTTTGCATTTTCTTAACTGTACAAGAAATGTTAGTATATGCCAAGTTAAATAAAAATTTCACTTCTTTCTGGTTCTCAGAAGGCAGCCATTCTCTGTGGCTATGAATTCAAATTTGGTTCTAAAATGTCTAAAGTGGGATTTCTCCAGAAGTGACTCCTGTGAGATTCCACTTCCAGAAGCTCAGGATCAACTCTGCCTTTTGTTTTAGTTTTATTAAGTTAATGTTTCTATGAGACATGGTCTCACTGTGTTGCCCAGATTGGCCCTAAACTCCTGGTCTTCAGCAATCCTCTTGCCTCAGCCTTCCAAGTAGATGGGACACTGTGGCTGCACCACTCTGCGCAGCTTATGGCTATACTTGGTATTAACGAGCTTCTATTTTATCATTGACTTTAAAAAAGCATTAATCTGTAATGGTTGCACCAGTCTGCATTCTGACCAGCAGCGGAGAAGGGTTCCTTTTTCCTCACAGCCTCTCTAACATTTGTTGTTGGTTGATTTCTTTATGATAGCCATTCTTTTTGGGGTGAGATGGTATCTAAGTGTTGTTTTGATTTGCATTTCAGGAACGGCTAGCGATGTGGAGCATTTCTTCATGTATTTATAGACTTGTTGAATTTCTTTCTCCGAGAAGTGTATATTCATCTCAGATGCCCATTTCTGGATTGGGTCTTTGAATTTTGGGACCCTAACATTTTTTAGTTCTTTATAAATTCTACATAGAAGACTTTTATGGAATGCAGTGTGGAGACTCCTTAAAAAACTAAAACTGGAAATCCCATTCAATCCAGCTATCCCCCTACTGGGAATTTTCCCAGAAGAACTGAAAACATCATACCATAGTGATATCTGTGCACCTATATTTATAGCAGCACAATTTGTAATAGCCAAATCTTGGAAACAACCAAAATGTCCATCATCTGAAGAATGGTTGAAAAAGATGTGGTATTTTTATACAATGGAATATTACTCAGCTATAAAGAATGATAAACTAGAAGACTTCATATATAAATGGATGTATCTTGAAGATGTACTCATAAACCAGCCCTACATGTGTAAGTATTGTATAGTCTCCCTAGTGTAAGAACTCAAAAGAAATAAAAATGGAGAGGCATAACACAGCTGAATGGAAATCAAGGACTTAAAGCTTAAATAATGAAGTGACTGCAAGCAGAAAACATAAGAAACACGGCAGGAGCAAAAACTCACGCACAGGATGAATTAGATAACAGTCCTAAGAACCTCCAAAAGGTTTATCACACTGAGGA
>PVKN010022933.1:0-14987 GCA_004027915.1 Capromys pilorides | reverse complement strand
CATTTTCTGCCTCCCAGAAGACTAAAAGTAGATTCTCTTTCATGAGTATTCCTGCAACACTGAGTCTCGTGTCATCAGAATGTTTCATGTTCCTTCTGACAGAGCACTTACTACTGCTACCTGCTGCTGTGGGGTGATGATTTCTGGTAACCAACAATGATAGAATACACATTACCATATACTGAGTACTTGTTTTGTGCCTGACACTGCCCAAAGTGCCTTATAATGTTTATTTCATTTGATCTTTCCAATAGCCTCATGAGATAAGAACACAAATGCTCTGGCATATCAAAACTGTTCGCTTATCATGAATGAGACCTTTTTAAGCTTACCCTCTACACCACTCCCATGACACAAAGCATATTGTGCATTGAATCTTTATATTATTTTGCTTTTATGTGTGGAAGGTTAAAAACAAATAGGAGTGCTGTTGACAGCCAGAACAAAGACTAATATTAGTATGCTACTGCACTTTAAAGTTTATAGAAAATGCCTCTCATATATGTATACATGAGTCTCTTTAGATCTCTCCTATTTCTAGGCTCAACACGCAGCAGACTCATCTGCCCAGGTACAAATTCATATTGCATTACCAGCATCTTACCTCAAAAATGAGCTGTGGGCCTTAATGATTTCTGCTCTATGTTTTGTTCCCAATGACCACAGGGCTTCCCAGATGGACAAGCAGTACCACAGGGGAATTAATGCAGGGGAAGCAACCATCACCCAAAGAAGAGCAAGAATGGGTGATCCACGCTTGGTGTCTCATATTCAAAAGCATTTTCTTACACACACTTCTCAGAGATTACTGCGCTGCCCCCCCTCCATATTCCAGGTTGTTAGAATCATACCTAAGTCAAATTCATTCATAGTGAGCAATAACTTGGGAATAAGAAACATAAACTAAGAATACATTTTTTATTATTTTTTTAAAAATCCACAAAGCCAGGGCTTAAGGAAATCACAGGCCAAGTGGAGAATAGACCTGGATAGGTGAAACTGAGTAGTAGTTAGTGCTGGTGAGAGATAGTTTCTAGGGCAGTCAGTTAAAGGTTGCTTGGAGGAAGCTGAAATTGAGGTAGAGCAGCAATTGTGTCTGCATGGAAGGAATCCTTCCTGTACTTGGCAAGGGGCAGCAGGTGGCAAAGTTTGAAGACTAGTTTCAGTAGGAAGACAGAATCTGTTTTCTCTGGGTGGAGCAGGAGGTATAAAGGGTGTTGCTAATCGATGTATTCAGACTTCCTTCTGAAGACATATGAGAGTCAAAGTTTTTAAGTGTGGTGATGAAGAATGCACACTCTGGAGTAGGTCTGCTTGACCTGTCTCTACCATTTCAAACTGATGAGAGACTTAACTTTTCAGCCTCAGTTTTTATATCTAAAATATTTGAGCAAGCATCTGATAGGATAAGGTGAAATCATGTATGTGAGGGCCTCAGCACAGTGCATGAGCAGCAGTCTCATTTTATACATACGGTTATCCCTTAGATCCATAGGGGATGGGGGCTAGCACCCCCTAAAGATAAAAAACATCAAGGATGCTCAAGTCAACACATGATATTTGCATATAAAGTATGTCTTCCCTGCTGTATACTTAAAATCATTTCTAGATTATAATACCTAGCACAATGTGCATGCTGTGAATTATTTAGAAAATGACAAGAAAATATGTGCACGTGTTTAGTATGTGTGTGTGTGAGTATATATAAATGTGTGTGTGTGTGTGTGTGTGTGTGTGTGTATGTGTTTATCCAATCTGAAGTTGGTTGAATATGTGTATGCAGAATCTGAATATACAGATTGCTTCCTGGAGGAAGCTACAATCATGATGGTGATTCTGGTGGCACTAATGATGTTGTGCAAAGGTTATAAATAGCTTGGAGACAAAGACCATGGCTAGTCTTTTAACTTCCTGGTCCTCAGAATACTACTGGAACATAGCAGGGATCTGGATAAATGAACTTGGAAAAAGTAGTGTTCTTGGAACACAAACTTGAGAGTAGTGATCTGTTAAAATGAAGGAAGGTGTAACAGCACACACCTGTAATCCCAGCACTCTTGTGGCTGAGGTAGGAGATTGCTGTGAGTTGTAGGCCAACCTGGGCTATAAAGTGAATTGTGAGTTCAGGGTCAGGCGAAATTGCATTGTAAAGCCTTGTTTCAAAAGAAAAGAGAACAAAAGAAAGTTAAAAAATGAAGGAAGGGGAGATCTTAGTTATGAGTGCAAGTGAAAGGCTATTGCAGTGATGGTCTCACTTCTAACAAAGTCTAGGACAAGTTTCTGTTTGAAGACATGATAAGTAACATGCAAATGATCAATTCAGGGTAGAATTTGGTGGCATTGATTACATTTTAATGAAGAACCGATTCCAAACTTGAGTTTTGTGTGCACATTGTCTGTTTGGGAAGGCTCAGTGTAAAAGAAAGAACGTGAATTTCAAAATCAAATAAATTCTCTTCTGTCATTTATGTAACATTAATAAATGCATTTATTCTTTAGCATCATTAGCAGCTACTGAAAACATAGTCTTTGTGTACATGTGCATCACATCTGCTGTGCTACTGGCCTCAGCTAGATCCCTCCCTGGAACTTGCCTTCCGGGAACGACCTCACACAGGAGAGTCCAAGAACTGCACAATGCAGGGCTCAAAGTCACCACCCACTGGACTTATGGGCAACAACTTACAAAAGGTGAAACCAACTTCAGCTCTTTCCCCAAGGTCCTGCTACAGCTGATTGCCACAGTGCTGTGGGCTCACATTCCCTCCTCCCAATCATGCTCCCTGCAATTTGAATCATTCTGTAAGCAACTCTTGTGTTATTCAGAGTTAGTATATCTTCTTGACTCAGCTACAGCATTCATATGTATCTAGGAAATTGCCCTTTTCTTCTGTTTTCCATCCTGTGAGAGTTTATATTTTTGATCTTCTGAATTTCTCTAGGGTCTGTAGTAATTTTGCCCATTTCAGTCCTTATTGCATGAAATTGAGTTTTTCTTTCTTTTTTTTTTTTATAACATTGTCTAGGGATTTGTCAATGTTGTTTATTCTTTCCAAAAACACACTCCTTTGATTCATTAATTCTGTGTATTGTTTTATTCATCTCCATTGCATTTATTTCTGCTCTAATCTTTGTAATTTTATTCTTTGCTTTCATTTTGCTCTTGTCTTGCACTTCTTTTCCTAGAAGCTTGAGGAGTAGCATAAGGTCCTTTATTTGGGCTTTTTCTTTTTTCCTTATGTGCAAATTTACAACTTTCAGTTTTCCTCTTAAGACAGTTTTCATTGTATCTCACAGGTTCTGGCCAGTTGTATGTGCATTTTCATTCAATTATAAATATTGTTGAATTTCTTCTTTAATTTTTCCTGTGACACACAGGTTATCGAGGAGGTTGTTATTTGATTTCCCTGTGTTTATGTTGTTTTTGTAGTCTCTTTAGTCAATAACTTCCAGCTTCATTGTACTATGGCCAGATTGTATGTGAGGGATAATTTGAATTTCTTTACATCAAACTAGGCATGCTCTGTGTACTATTATATGGTCTATTTTGGAGAAGCTGCCATGTGCAGCTGAGAAGAATGTCTATTATGATGTTGCTGATTAAAACATTCTGTGAGGATGTGCTAAGTTCGTATCTTCACAAGTTTGGTTTAGTTCTGTTATCTCTTTGCTGACTTTTTGTCTCATTAATCTATCTCTTTGTGACAGTGGCATGTTAAAGTCCCCCATTATAATTGTTTTATTATTCATTTGATTTTTCATGTCTATTAAATTTCGTCTTATGTAGTTGGGTTCTCTTACCTTGAGTGAATGTATGTTTATGATTATTATCTCTTCCTCTTGCAATTTTCCCCTAAAAAGTATGTAGCACTTTCCTTATCTCTTTTAATCATTCTTGGTTTAAAATTGATATTGTTTGCAAACAGAGTAGCTATTCCTGCTTTTTTTCTGGCTGTCACTTGGAGCATTGTTTCCTGTCTTTGTCTTTCTATCTGTGAATATCCTTCTAATTAAATGTGTTTCTTTATATAGCACATTGTTGGATTTTGTTTCTTAATTCACTCTACCAGTTTGTTTATTTTAATTGCTGTGTGAGATCATTTACATTGATAGTTATAACTGATATACGTTGCTTTGTCTTTGTCATATTATCTTCGTGCTATAGGTTTCAGCTATGATTCATATCTAGTTCCCCGCAAAGCCTCATGTAAATCATGTGGCTATCAAGCACACAGCTCAAGGGGCAGGGTCAGAGGACCAAGGTTGTGCTTAAGAGGCCAGGCCAGAGCAGCACTAACTGTTAAACTCACAGTAGACAGCCCCCCTCCACAGGCCTGGTGGCTTCTCTCAGAAGTATGGAGAGGATCATCCTGGACATGGCAGCACCCCAGCCTCTCCTCCAGACCCTGTAGAGCAGGGCAGTGTCTTGAAACCTCCAGTAACTGTGAGCTAAATAATTTTTTCTTTCCCAAAGATTACATGTCAGGTATTTGTCCCAGCAATAAGAAAAGAGTAACTAAGAATTTGGTACCAGAGAAGTGGGGTCATTGCTGTGGCTAAACCTGATAATGTGGATTACAAGCTTTTGGAAACGGCTTATGGGAAGAGATAGGAAGGTTTAGAGATGTCATTTATGAGCAAAATGCTGGAAAAGTTTTGGAACTTCTGTAGGGGAGGTTCTGGTCAGAGCTCAGACCAGAAGACTGATAGAAAGTTGACCTGTAAAGACAAGGCTGGGGAGGTTTCTGCTGGCAAGAAGGATTGCCTTGGTTGTTGGACTCCAGATCACTTGTGTTTTGACTTGAGAGCAAATTTGGCTGAATTTTGCCCATTAAAAGAGACTTTGCCTGAGACTGAGATTAAAATTGGAAGACTGATTAATCTTTCAATGGAAATCTCAAAGCAGTCAAATATTGGGGCAGTGGCATGATTACTGCTAGGGGCTCTTAGTCAAATATATGTTGAGAATGAAGAACAAAGAGCCCAGCAGAGTGATTTAAAATGTTGTGAGTTTGGCCAGAATGAAAGCACCAGGTAGGTTTTGGACTGCAAAGATAGAGCTGAGATCTCCATTGCCCAGAAGGAACAGAATAGAAAAGATGCCCTTAGGGCATCAAAAGAGGTGGAAGTTTCTTGCCCTTTGTGACCTCAGAATAGTATGGGTGAGGGACTTTGCTTTGAGGAGAAAGCCACAGAGCCCCATGTTCCAGAATGGAGGGGGTGGCCACACCAGGTTCCAGAATGGAGGCAGTGGCCACACTAGATTACAGAATGACACCTGGAAGAGGATGTGTTTCTTGGAATCAGGATCAGAGTGCTTAGAAATTTAGGCACTCGAATCCTACAGCTAAGAGTGAAGGAAGTCTGGCTATTGCTCCAGCTGGCAGCAGACCTTGGCATGATCCACATGGCATTGGTTTTAGGTGCATGCAGAATACAGGAGTTTTGAGGTTAAGAATGCTTCCACTTTGATTTCAGAAGAAGGTCTGGGAGGCCAGGCAGTATGCCCCTGAGAGGGCAGTGAGTGAAGCTGTGAGTGAGAAACCTACTCCTGGAAACCCCAGAAGTTTGAAAACGCAGGAATGTGGATCATCTAAAGAAAACTGCAAGGAGTGAGCCAAGCTGACCTAAGTGAGAAGCTATGGGAGCTACCACTACGAGTGCCATAGGGGCCAAGCCACATGGAGCTCATGATTTGCCACAGATTGCTTTGAATGTTCCACATGGAAATAGAAGACTTAATGTTTGCCCTGCTGGATTTTGGACTTGTTTTGGCACCAATGGCTTGTATTCTTCTGTGTATACTTACTGGATTGGCAATGTTTATCTTGTGCCTTTGAATGGTGGATGTATTTAATTTTTCATTTATATAGGGGCTCACAGTTGAGAGTTTGCCTTGGATCTTGGAGGAAACTTGGGATTTGGATTTTTCAGCAATGCTGAAACTGTTGGGACTTTGGCAACTCTTAGAAATGAACTAAATGCCTTTTTCAGAAAGGGCTATACATGAGACTTTGGGGACCAGGGGTAGAATGTTATGGCTTGTATCTAGTTGTCCCCCCAAAGCCTCATATAGATCATGTGGTTGTCAAGCACATGGCTCAAGGAGTGGGGACGGAGGACCAGAGCAGGGCTTAAGGGGTGGGGCCAGAGCAGTGTTAACCATTAAACTGACAATAGACACTGTCTCCAGGCCTGGTGGCCTCTCTTGGAGGTATGGAGCAGATCATCCTGGATACGGCAGCACCCCACCCTCTCCTCCAGACCCTGTAGAGCAGGGCAGTGTCTTGAAATCTCCAGTAACTGTGAGCTAAACAAACCTTTGTTTCCCTAAGCCTGCATGCGAGTATTTGTCCCAGCAACAAGAGAAAATTAACTAAGACAGTTCCATACTTTCTCCCTTTTTTTAGTTAATTGCTCTGTTCAGTGGTTCCTTTGTGTTGCTCTTGAAGCTGTGCTCACTTCTGTCTCTTTCTGGAATATCTGTCAGTACTCTTTGTAGGTTTCATTTGGTGGTCATGAATTTCTTCAGTTGTTCTTTGTCATGGAAGAATCATATCTCACCATTGAATTTGACAGATTGTTTTTCAGGGTGCATCAATATAAGTTGGAAGCTATTTTCTCCCAGGACCTAAACTACTTCGTGCTCTTCTTGATTTGATGGTTTGTGTTGAAAGATCTGTCATGATTCCGATGAGCTTTTCATTGTAGGTGGTCTGTTTCTTCTTTCTAACAACTTTTAATATTCTGTTCTTTTGCTGAAACTCTGGGATTTTGATTATTAAGTAGGTGTAGGTTTATCTTGATTGTGGCTATTACAGTTCTATATGCCTTACTTGACTGTATGTCAGATTCTTATGCTTAGGATGTTTTCTGCCACTGGTACTGCAAAAAGTCTATTTATGTAATTTGTGCTGACTCCTGCTGCTTTGTTTATTTCTATTAAGCTTACATTGCCTTTCCTTTCATCATCTTGTAGCTGCCATACTGTTATTTCCTGGTTCTTTGTTAGTTTTGAGAAATTTTCCTTTTGTGTTCATTAGGTACACCTCTATCTTTGAAGCTTGAAAGTCTATCTGCAATTTATTTCAAATGGTTTTGACAGTTTTCAAAGGAATTCTTAATTTCCTGGATATCTGTTTCAACTTGTTTCATGCATTCTAATTCTCTCCTGAATTGTTTGTTCAGTGTTTCCATAATTTTTCCATTCTTTATTTTTTAAATCTATGTCTTTGTTAGCTGTGCTGAGCAATTCTTTCACAACTGTTGTCATTTCTTTTTCTTGACCTGAGAGATTATTTCTTTTTCTTCTTTCTTTCTTCTCTTTTTTTTTTTTTCATAATTTAAGGCAGGGTCTACAGGGTGTTCAGGGTCTCACTACTAGATCAGACTCATAATTATCTCCCTGTTTACAGCCTCCCAACAACTGGCATTACAGGCGTGCACCACCATGCCTAGTCTCAATCGTGTCTCAGTGCACCCCGGGGAGCGGGGTGCATGGCCGGCATCAAAGGCCTGGGGATAGAACCTCCAGCCCCTAAGCCTACATATAGGCATTTTAATCTGCCGAGTTATTTGGATGACCCTAGAGATTATTTCTGATCTTCTTTCTTCTATGGCATAATGGACTTCTTTCTCAGCTTTGGTCGCTATCATTTCAGAAATTTCAGGTTTGTAACTTGCAAGTTCTTCTATGCCTAACAGCTGCTTCTCTCCTTCTCTTCTGGGCTTATTCTGGGTGGAATGGAGGACTGAGATTGCCGTTTGCTCCTTTGTTTTGGCATTTTTGAAGCTCTCAATGACTATCCAGACTCAGCAGTGTTGGAAGAGTTGTAGGACACAGGTCAGTAAGGTTCCTGCTGCAGTGCGAGGTCATGATAGGGCTCAGCAAGGCTCTTACAACTGCTTGGGGAGATCAACAGATGCTAAGCAAAGCTCTGTAGGCGGTTGGCTTGATCCAGACTCAGAACCATGCTGTAGCTACCCTGTGTCTGCCTACATTTTTTTTTTTGGGGGGGGCAGGCCCCAGCACAACTGCTATGCCTATTCATTGGTGTCCTATGGTGCAGAGCTCACCAAGAACTCTGCTGGCTTAGTATCCACCTAAGTCCTCAGATATACTGACAACAGCACAACTGCTACACTCGTGCAGTAATTCTTGTTTCATTGCTTCTGATTCTGTTTTCTGAGTCCAGAACATTCTTTATTCCTAAGCCATGATATGTAATAAAGACACACAGTTGCCATATAGGGTTATGATAGGAATCAAAAGAGACCACATACTTGACAGTAAAGCATGTCCCAGAAATGATGTTCTAGAACTATGTTTTACAAATGCTGACCAATGGATAAAACTTGAGGAAAATTTGTTAAGTGAAGTAAGCCAGTTACAAAAGCCAAAATACTACCTGCAATACCAGTCTGGGAAGCTGAGGCAGAAGGACGGCCAATTCAAACTCAACCTGGCAATTAAGTGATTTAGCAAGAACTTGTCTCAAGATAAATGTAAAAAGGTTTTGGAATATAATACTGTGAAGGTTCTGGGTTCAAGCCCTATTAGAAAAAAATCAAATATTGTATGATATCTTTCTTTTATGATATTTAGAGTAGGCAAACTAAGAGACACTCAAAGAAGAACAGGGAAAGAAAGTGTCAGGGGCTGGAGTACAATGAGACATGGAGAATTAGTTCACCAAATATAGGTGCTCAGTTTTGAAAAATGAAAACTTGGTGATTCATTGCACAATAACATGAATATAACTTAACATCACTGACTATACACTTAACAATGGCTGAGGTGTTAAATTTTATACTATGTGTTCATTACTATAATTTGAAAAGAAGAAAAAAAGAAATTATATTTACCATACTACTGTTTCCATTTAACTGACTAACTTATAAGCAAATAATTTCACTAACTTTCTTCACCTTCTGGGTGGTAGCTGTAATTGCAAGTGCTATCAAAGCTCCTTGGTCCTGCTGGTGCATTGAGCTATCATATGTACTAATCTGCCCACTTTTTAACAATGCCTCTAATCTCCACACAATCTCTTTCTACTTTCAATTCTGCAATCCTGTGCAATCACCCTGGGACTGTTTCTGAAGAACTTCATTGATGCCTCAAGCACTGTTTTCTTTCTCTTCCCACTAAAACAAACACTGTTGAAAATCCTCACCATAAGCTTTTGAAAAGCATATCAAATTGCACCATGATTTAAAAGAAATTATACAGTGTCAGTGCCAGGTTGTTGAAGGGAGGGGATTGAGATCAGGAGTCCAGTGAAGTTGACAGATAAAATGATGTGGTTAGATATCCTGATAGGTTTTGACGCAGATTTGCTGCTTGGGGGTGAAAGTGATTACTATTTGTACACAGAGCAGAGCCAAGGTCAGAAAATACAGAAGAGGGATCATCAGGTTAAAGCAGAGGATTTGAAAGTTGCTAGGGAGATTTCTTATTTAGAAGTTCAAACTGGTCAGCAGGACACAATAATACTCAGGGTTAGGGTGTAGGCAGGGGTAGATATACAGAAAACCATGCTAAACCAAAATGGAGAGAAAATGTCAGAGCATGTGCTGATACTTGGGATGCAGCTGCAAGAGGAAATACAGACACAGTGCAAAACAGCATCTGCAAGCTGGGATGCTACTGAAGAATCCTGAAGGAAAAGGATGACATAGAGGCAGTTCTGAAGGCTGATCCTAAGCTAGTGGTTACCTCCACCACCTTCCTTTTAAGCAGCTTCCCTGGCAAGAGTGGATGAAGGCTAACAGCACTGGGGCTTCTCCCTAGAGTCAGACAGGGTTCTGCAGGTTTTAATGATTATGGCAGAGAGCTTGATCCCCTGGAAAGCCCTTGTGGTTCTAACACAGCAAAACACATCAAATCTGACAGCTCAGCATTTACCACTTCTGGTGCCCCAATGCATGGGAGAAAAATATTTCCCATTTGCAAACCTAGTACATATATGGGTTTAGGAGCTGTTTTATTTTGTTATATAAGAGGATTTTATATTGTAAGTAAAAATGCTTGAAATCTGACCCTATATTTCCACTTATCACTTTTTTTTTCTTTAATTTTGATACCTATGGTTTGTTTTATAGACTTGGGAAAGAGAGCTTTGTGGAGAGAGATTGAAATGCTTCCAAGTACTTGCAGTACTTTGTTTGCTAGAAGAGTTTATAGTTACTGTGTATTTCTGTGAAGCATTCATATGGACAATAAAGAGGTACAGGTTATGGGAAGATCAATTTTAGCTCAATACAAAAGATAACAGCATAATGATTAGAGCGTTTGTAAGTGGACTGTGCAGCCCTCCAAATTAGGGAGTTCCCCATCACTTGGTTTTAAGGCCACAGTAGAAATTTTTCTAGCAGAGATGTAGTAGGACACTCATGCTGGAAAAAGAGTTAGAGTAGATTTTCAAAACCTTTTTCACCTAAGATTCTATTAATCCAACTTGTTTAAATGTGATGAATATTAACTTTGCCAAATTAAGCATTGAGAGACTGCTCAACCTAACGGTTGCCATCACAGGCTCTGATGCCAGATGATGTGGTTTAAATCCTGGCTGCTTACTACCTGCATGACTGTGGGCAAATTACTCTTTGTAGTCTTCTCTGTAAACTGGAAATTCAAATGGTATGAAACTGTAGGGTCTGTGGTAACAACTAATTGGCATAGACAGGGCGTGCTGTATAGTATTTAGTATTGTATCCACTGCTGTACCTGCTACTACCGCTACTACAGGCACTTTTAGCTCAAGATATCAGTTCTGGCTTCTTTGTGTGATTTTTGCACTTCAGTGACAAGAGAAGGTAATAGGCCTGGTTGGGTAGGAATTCGAGGTCAAGTACTTAGTGTTATGTTATCAACTTATGACAAGTCCTGGAATATAGCCTCCTGTCACCTGTGTGGGTGGATGTTTTTCAAGGAAGGAAATTACAGCTATGAGACAAATCTAAATTGTGCTTCCTAAGTCCGTGGACAACAGTCAATGCCCCTGCTGAAGTAATATCAAGGCAGAAGACCTTCCTGAGAGGAAACCTATTGTTCTTCTCCCCATGCAGCTCAAACCCTGGCTTGTTGATCTATTCAGGGTGGAATGTAAAAAGCTTTGTTCTCCCGCCTACAAAAATGAGTGAGTTTGCCATTAAGTCAATGACAGCCCCTTCACTGGGAAACAATACACAGCTGCAAATGAAGTCAGAGCTCAAAAACCCTTGACTCAATCAATGATTGTGATCTACATGTGAGGAAAAGAGAACATTCTTTCAAGGGCCTTTGCACAAAATCTGTATTAGAAAAAAAACTGATAAATAGAAACATGAATGATTTCAAATAATTCTCAAGAAGTCAGCTATGAAAATGGCAAACTTCCAAAGTCTCTTGAGAATCTTCTGGTCTTGATGAGAGGAGAAAGCAGCTGAGAAAACATCAGGCTTTCCTAAAATTGCCCATTTCTCCTCAAAATTCCTACAAGGAAGGCTTTTGCAGTTTAATGGATGGGTTGTTGGAGGCACAAACAAATCTTCCTCAAGAGGGTAAATTCACCTCAGGACCAATTTCTCCTCTGTTCGTACATTTACTATTCATTTAGCAGCCCTGCTTGGGTAAAGCCCAGAGCCATTTCAATGGCAGTAAGGAGGGACATCCAGAGAGTCGTCATCAGTCATTTATGCCTGCACCGTTAACAACCAAATCAATAATGTTAGCACCATGGAAATCACCTTCCCAGCCTAGTTAGGATGTCTGTGGTTGTCATATTCTAAAGGCAAGAGGTTTCATAGCCAGCTTTTGTTTGAGGAAATATTTGAATGTGAAATATCCACAGGGTTCTGTAATCATCCCTGTTCATAAATGTGGACTTATTTATGAGTTTAATTTGGGTTGACTAATGAAGGTATTTACTGTTGTTTATCATTTTAAGGGGTGATGGTGATGGTGGCTGGTTTTTCTATGTCTGTGTGAAGCTAAAAGGGAATGATATTTTTAGCTATTTTTTTGTGGGGGGGATGCCTTTCTTTGTGAGTTCTCTTGATTCTGTATGCTGTAATCATAGCACTCTAATGTTTTGTTTTATTTTATTCATTCATTTTTTAATTTATTCATTGTGGGGAATGAACCCCTTCACAATGAGATACACCCTTAGCAATTTTATTTATTTTTTTTTTTTTTGCCTTTTTGAGGCAAGGTCTCGCTATGTAGTTCAGGCTGGCCTTTAGCTCACTTTTGTAGCCCAGGCTGGTCTTGAACTCACACCAATCTTCCTGTCTCAGCCTCCCAAGTGCTGGGAATACAGGCACGTGCTGCCATGCCCGGCCTCCTTAGCCACTTCTTATTTGGAAACAGTCTTGCAAAACTGCCCAAGTTGGGCTTAAACTTGCCATCCTTCTGTCTCAGCCCCGCAGAATGCTACAGGTATGTGCTACTACACTTGGTTACTTAGTGTTTTTATATGGAGGCAAGCTCTATCCTGCAGTCTTTATGCAATTTGGAAACAAGTGTCTAGAGAATCTATGCATCTCTGTATGTTTCCAATTTAACACAGTGCTTGGCACATGACAGATACTCTGTGCCTTTTACTCAACAACTGACTGTAGGATGAACAGAAGAATAAATGATATCAATAATTTTTTTTTATAACTCCTGGCTTATCAATTGCCAAGAACCAGTCAGTCTTTGATTCTTGCCTATGAACCAATTGTAATTGCTACGTGGCTTTGAGCTCTGTTTCAGTCTGCAACACTTGTTTGAGGCTTCCTTCTTGACATACACACTCAATCATTTCTGAGCTGCTTTCTTAAGATGGTCCTTTGGTCAGCTCCAGTCACAGTTGACATCTCGCCTTACCTAGCACTGCCAGCACCTTGGGAATACAGCACTTCTCTACATAATGTTTGGGTCAGCAGGTTATGGAGGCCAACACAGTGATTAGCATTAGTAGATTTGGAGGCGCTCTGGGGATAGCATTATGGGCAATATAGAGTGCTTGGTTGACATTAAGGACATTTGTGGATTTGATGCTTACAAACCCAGCTGTGACATCACTGGCAAGTTCAAGTCTTATATTCTATAGAAAGCTATAAACAGCATTGTTCCATCAATATTTAGTATGGTCTGAAATCTATAGTAACTGTGCTTCCTGTCAATTTTTCCCAGACACGCTGACCATAAAGATCACATATTTTGAGTGGGAGCTATAAGAAAGGAATTCTAATTCAAAGATCATATTAAATAGCTGTGTCACCTTGTCCAAATCTTAACTTCTTTGGGCCTGTTCAGTTAAGGTGCTTCATGACACTTAACTTCATTCTTTTAAATAGTATATAATCAGTTTAGACTCACTTCAAAGACTTTTTATGTGTGACTCTGTCTGGAACACAATTTCCCATAATGCTTCAGGCTTTCTTCCTCAGTTCTTTCCGATCTTTGCTCAAATGTCTCCACCCCAGTGACCTTCCCTGATTACCCTACCATACAGTGACAAACTCCTGTTATACAACTTTCTAGTATCTTCTCTGATTTATTTTTCTTCCTTATGCTGTCATATCTAAAATTGCATTATATAGGAATTGTGTAATTTTTAATGATCTGTCTTCATTATTGTGAAGCAAGTTCTCACTTGTATAAGGTCTTTGTACTGTTTATTGCTTTAACCTAAAACAGAGCCTAGCAAAAATAGGTTCTTGTTAGCAATTCGAACACTAAATGAATACATGAGTGCCTACCTAAAATGACTATAATTCTTCAGATGCAGTCTCATTTAACACACCAAATTGAGAATCACAGAATCATTATATTACTAAGCTAAAAGCAACAGTGGGGTTACCTAACTCAATTGTTCATTTATCGGAGAGAAAACCTGAAAGTTAAGTGACTAGTTAAGTGTCATTGAGCTAACATTTAGCACTTGAACCCAGATTTCATTGCTCTGATTCCACTACTGCTTGCACTGCAAATTCTGGTGGTTCAAGCAACACAATAGTTATTGTTTAAGACATGCATTAACCACAAAGGGAAAACTAGTCATTTCTTGGTAGATAAAACACATAGATAACTCTTAGCCTGTGATCAAGGTTGATCTCAACAGAAAAAAAAAAAATGAATATCTTGTGTCTACTGGTAAGATGTACCAGAAAAGAGAAATCATGTTTGTTCTATTCTTTCCCTGTCTATAAGCTCAAGTAAAACCTGAGGAAGTATCAGATGAGCCCAAATGGAGAGGTACTCTGCAAATTATCTGGTCACAACCCCTTACACATCCCAAAATAGTAAATGAGAAGAAAAGGCTGAAGAATGGACATGAGAGAACCAAGGAGACATGACTCCTGAATGCAATTTTGTATCCCTAATTGGATCCTGGAACAGCCAAAAAGGCCCTCAGTGAAAAAAAGTTGGGAAATGGGAATAAAGTATGCACTTCGGTCATTAGTACTGCATCGATGTTAATTTCTTTCTTTAGATAATTAAATATTGTTATATGACATGTCAACTTTAGATGAAGTTAAGCAAATTGTATATGGAAAAATCTTATTTTTACCGCTTTCTTGTGAGTCTAGAATGATTCCAAAATTAAAAATTAAAAATTATAAACAATATAAAGTTGTACTGATTGTGGACAGAAGTGCATAGGGCAGTGTCAAAGGTACCTATAATGAATGTTTTATGTTTAAACATTTCGAAGGTACAGGGTTATAAAACTTTAAATATCATTTGGAGGTGTACTTGAGAATTTTCCTCAATGCTTTACGCAATAGGAGCAGAAACATATTAGCTCTGTGCACTCCAGAATTCAAGAGAGTAAACAGCAGACCAATATCCATCATTGATTTCCCTTACCCAAGAGTTGAGACAATGAGGGAAGAAATCACAGCGTTCCACTAGGAAATTAGTTTGTCCAGGAAATGTTTGCAAGGAGTTTTATGACAATTGCACTTTGATTCTCTATAAACTGAAATTTGACCTGTCCTAATAGACTTACTCA
>PVKN010022932.1:0-14980 GCA_004027915.1 Capromys pilorides | reverse complement strand
CCGTGGTTATTAAAAACTCCTCATAAGCATTGCCTTTAAAGTCTCCATAATATTTCAATATGTGAGTGTACCAAGATTTATTTGAGCCATTTTTCTTGTCAGATATATTAGTGGTTTCCATTTTTTCATTATAAATAATACTGCAGTGAAAATTTTGTATATTATCTTATGTCCTTAGGATACAGCTTTGAAAGAAGTATCTAAGCCTAGAACATTTTATGTTTCCTGGTCCAAATTGCAGAACTGCTTTCTAAGAGATAATCCATCAGTATAAATTCATATTTATATCTTTTTAGATCATTCTGTACTATTTTCCCTAGCAAGTATAATTAAAATATGGTAAATTGCACATATTTAAAGTGTACGATTTGATCACTTTCAAATGGCTATCCGCCTCTGAAGTTGCAACCACAACCAAGCTAATAACCAAACCTATCCTCCCCCTGAATTTCCTCCATGTTTATAGTATCTTGTGCTGACCCTCCCCACTTTGCTACCACCCTACAGGCAGCTACCATTTTGTTTTGTCTCACTGTGGATTCATTTGCATTTCCTAAAATTTACATAAATGGAATTAGATATATTCCTCTTTTTCTCTGGCTTTGTTTATGCAGTCTAATTCCTTTCATACTTCATTTGTGTTTGCGTGTGTCCATAGTTCATTCCTTTTTACTGAAAATAATACTCAGTTGTATGGATGCACTGTAGTTTGTCTGTCCAGGTGATGGACATTTGAGTTGCTTTCATATTTTTTGACTATTACGAATAAAGCTGCTGTGAACACTCCCATACAAGTGTTTAGCGGGCATATTCTTTTATTTCTCTTGGGCCAATACCTCGCAAAGGAAGGGGTGGCTCCTATGATCACTGCATGTGTGACTGACTAGCGTCTTCTGTTACTAGTGGTCACGTCGTGGATAAAACATTACTGTTCCACTCTAAACTATTTTTAATGGACTCATTGAATATTGCATCAGTTCCTTTATTAAAGATGAGAATGGGGAGGAGGATGATAGGGATCCCTGGCCATACACTTAAATATTTGGTGGTGAGTCACCAAAAGATCATCTCTGTGCAAAGGATTTCCTGAGCCTCTGCTCCTCACACAGGCTCTGTAGCTTTGGTTCTACCACAGACACCTCCATCCCCTCCCCCATGTTCCTCAGAGGAGCAGGCTCAGGTCCATGTGGGCTTTTGGTCCGAGCATCATGCTTCTTTCCCTTTATAGCACCTTATGCTGAAATGATCTAGTCCCACCCTGCCTACCACATCTTTTCCTCCTCTATCTCCAACTGCCTTTCTAGTGTGAAGAATGAGGAAGATGATAATGGATGGGAAAAAGTGGAAACACTTCGCATGTGGCCTGTTTTGGGGGCCTTATACCCTGGTGCCTTGGGGGATTTAGGAGTGAGGAGGATGGGCAGAGATTGCCACTGTGTTCATGCCTGGCTAATCCCACTCTTCCTTTTTTTTGGCGGGGGTGGGGGGAGGGAGGAGGGGGAAGATTCTTATCATGTTGATCCCAAAAGTGTAAAGATGGCTTTAGTTTTGAGTTTTTTTGGACTGCCAGTTTCTATTCAGGACTGTGGCCATGTTTGGAGGATCTGTGGGAAAGGCAATGGTACTGTGGTTTGTGTGACTCAGTAGAGTTTGTTGAAGTGCCCTACCCGGCAGGGTCTTACCTGGTTGCTTGGCTGGATGGTAGAGCAGTACCTTACTCAGTGCTGAGCACAGCCCTTGGCAAACAGGAGAAGCTCCGTGGGTAGCAGACTGACCTGGGAAAGTGGGCACGGAAGCACGGAAGCTGGGCTTGGATGGCATCTCCAGGGCAGGCGTGGGGGTAGCTTCCCCTGTCCTCCCTTCCGGTCAAGGATTCTCCCTGATTCTCTTGGCTCACAGCACTTCTGTCTCAGCACTCTTTGTACTGATTGTTCTCCTTTCCAGATAGCTCTGTTTATAGATTGTTCCCAAAATTTAATGAGTATTCATGTTCTAGCAACTCTGCCACTATAGAGCACTGTGCAGTGTCTGGGCCACATGCTCAGTGGTGGCAGCTCATCCCAGTATTTATGGGTACTGACCATGCCCTGTCAGGGACAGAGCTATTCAGGAAGTGCCCTGAAGGACTCCTGGCTCAGTAACCAAAGAGATCTGTGAACAATCACAATGGGGTCTAACCTGGGCAGATTGAAGGTCAATGCTAATGTCTAATACAATATATGAAAGGTTTATTTCATTTAGGATTGTATTATGAAATAAGATGAGTGTGGGACAAAGTACTAGTACTTGTTGGTGTTCTAACTCAGTCAACAAAGAAAAGAAGAAACTGCATGGCGGAAACCACACTTGAGATCAGCCTCAGACCGTGAGCTGGAATAAAGGAGCTGGGACATCCTTAAGTAAAGCAGTGCCTTGGCACCCAGTGTGGAGTCCCTGTCCAGGAAGAGGTCAGGGGAGGGCAGAGGAGTGGGGCCAGAGATCCCCATTTCTGAAGCTGGGCTGGCTGTTGGAGCAAGAGAGATAAACTTGTGGAACAAAGCTTCACCCAGGAAACAGGGGCTGTGCAACCCCAAACTTCTGCAAACATTTTTCCTTGTTCTTATTGTTATTTAAATGAAAAAGAAAGGCATGTTGCCAGTGGTATGCAATACTATTTCCAGGAGTTTTAATTTTACCTCCCAGACACGTCTGTGGCCCATAGCAGTTGTCTCACCCCTTTTCAATTGGGGAATGACCTGCTTTGTCCTTCAGAACAGCGAGTTGACAAATACTCTCTGATAGTTTTCCCAGGCACCTCAATTCATCTTGATGGCAGTCTTCAGACAACACTGCCATGGCTGATATTTTATACTCTGAGAGGCTTTTTTCTCAATGACTCATTTTATGTGCTTTTGATTTTCATGCAATCCTCCCCTAGTCCCCAGAAAGTTTACACGGTGTCATTTGGTGAAGAAAATGCTTTTCCTCAATTCTGTTCAAAGGCTGCTTAAAGGAACTAATCAAAGGCTCTGTCACTTGCCCAAGACTGTCTGCAGGAAGCAGTTCTGAGGGTGGAGGATTGGCATTGATTGATTCTTTGACAGAAGAGCTGTCTGAATCAACTTTTCAGCCCTGGTACATCAGGCACTTGGTCCTACTCCCTTTGCAGTGGTCCAGAGAGAGGTAGAAGGCTCGGAGGGGGGCATTTGTACTTCTGAGCAAGCCTTGAGCTCTGAGCAGCTCTGGAAGCAAAAGCCACATGGATCTCTCTCTAGTCACTTGGGTTTTCTTTCAAATGTACTATTGAGAAGATATCCTATATACCTAGGACTTCAGGGGTGAGGTCTTGGGCCTCTCCTTTGGGGAGCAATCGCTCACAGCAGTGTGCTATGCACTTGTGATGTAGGTTAGCTCTCTCTATTATATGGCATCAGAGAGCCACTTTTATTGAGTATGGGGTAAACACATTCTACCCTCTGGGTGTTGACCTCAGGGTTGCTTCATTCCTCCTGAGAACCAGTGATGGCATCAGTCCCCTGGACTTTTTTTCCCCTTCTGGGACCTGTCTTTCCTTGTTTAGAGGCCCAGAACTCTCACACAGGCTCTTACTTCTTCTAAAAGCCTCTGACAGCCTCGTGCAAGTCCTGCATGCCCCGGTAGTATTCCCAGGCCTATCCTCTCACTTGCCACCCAGCAAGACCATGTACTTTTCTCAGGTTTCTTTCCTTAAAACAGCTTTCCATGTCATTCTTTGAGATAGTTTGGAGAGTGGTCCACCTGGAAGTATTCCTCAATTCTTTTTTTTTTTTTGGTACCAGGGAAGGAATTCAGGACGTTGCTCTTGCTAGGCAAGTGCTTGTCCTACTGAGTTACATCCCCCACCCCTCCTCTGTTCTTTGTGAAGTGTGTCAGCACTTTAATTCTGGCCTTTGGGACAAGGTAGGTGCTGAAAGAGTTAGGGGAAAGGTCAGGCAAAGAAACTAGTTAGTGGATATATAGCAGCCTAATGTGGGCCAGTGTCTTATGGGGCTAAAGAATGAAATGAAGGACAAAGGAAGTAGACAAGAGGGATGCCTACTAAGATGAAAGAAATAGGTCCCAACAGTCTGGAGGGAGCCTAAAACTGGGTGGCCCTGGGACTGGTGTCTAGGAATTCTTACACCAGACATAACCAGAAGTCGACCCACTTCAAGTCAAACTAAGGTCAATCTATATGATCATAAGTTTACTTAAACTAAAACAAGCCTTTGAGGAGCTGAGCACATAGAAAGTATAGGTCTGCAGGTGCCTCTCAGCCTCTGGCCCACTGAAAGTGTCCATTAAGAGAACAAACTGATAGGCAAAAAGCATTTTCTGGATAGATAGGAACAGGAATTGTCAAAGTGGTCATCCATCACTTGGCTTCTTACCTTGATTGTTGCATTCTTGAACTTCATTGTCCATCTGGTTCTTGTTAACTCTTGACCTCAGGCTCTTGCTTATCTGACCAAGTCCTGGTCTTCCTGACTACCTCAGGCCTCTCTCTTTCTGCCTGCTGCTTTCTACCTAACTTGTCTTGTTCTAATAAGTGGGGTGCCCTGGGTCTGACTCAACGATGGAAGAAAATCTCCATGGGGCTACTCCTGTCATCTACAGAGGTCTTGGCTGTGGGTGGGGATGACACTGAGTTCTCATCTCAGTGCCTCACCTGCAGCAGCTCTCACCAGGTTTACTTCTTCTGCCCTCTCTGTATCATCTGCAGTGTACTTAGCAGGCAGAAAAAATCATCCCCAAACCTAGATCTTTTGTTTCAATCCCATTTGGTGGTGCCATTTCCTTTGCTCACACAGCCCTTTAATTTCTCCTCTTCTTCCACCCAAATTGTAATCTTTGTTGATTTTCAGGCCTGATTTAGGCCTCATTCCTTTCAGAAAGCCCACTCTTAGTGCTGCTGCTTGGGTTTGCAACCTCTAAACCTCATCTCAGAATTTTCATGTCACCGTGGTTTCCCTTAGAGCATATACCGGCCAATAGTCTAATGGCTATGTTTGTCTCTCTGGCTAGGGTGAGATTGTTGAAGTCAACTCTTCTAGCCCTAGGAAACACAAGTATCTGTTAGTGGACCGTATGAGTGCATGCACAGTGCCTAGAATCAGGCCTGTGTCTGAATTATTTTGGGGACTTTAAAAATCAGGCAGAGCTAAACCAGAATTTGAGGGACTGAGGAGCAGGTCACAAGAGTGAGGCAGACAGTCAGAACTACACTGTGCTATTAGATTAGAGGCTGTCCCATTGGGAAGCCAAAGTGTACTGAAGAGAAGGGAAACATCTCGGGGAATAGCCGTGCATAAGCATATTGGGGAAGAGGAAACCGCTAGCTCATTCAAGAAATTTGGGCAAGTTACTGCTGTTTCTGGCCCAGGGATTCATGGTGCTTGATCCTGGGCCAAGTCTCTAGAACACCTGCTTCTGATCATGGCATGAATCAGAGACTGACATAGAAGCCACGGGGATGACATAATGAATCTGATTTCTAAATCAGAGCAGTTCATTTATAAGTGAGAAAGAGGCCTCCTTTCATCCTCTGCTTTTGTTCCAGAGAACCCAAAACTGCAGTCTACCTGGTGGCTTTGTTTTATAAACTTGCACCTATCAGGATATGGTTAATCTAATTGGTAATGTGTCTACCTTCCATCCTGGGCACCAAACCATGGACACTGTCCTTGTCCAGCTTAACCCAGTGACATTCCTGTTTCTGAAGAAAGGTGACAAGCCATAGTCATGGCTACCTCCCATACTTGTCCTTCAGGAGCCAGCCAAGGGGATTTGGCATGCAGGACACAAGTCATGTCTAGGAAAATGCCCCATATATCTCTGGAAACCTCACTTTTTTTTCTGTATGCTTTTGTTTCCAAGACTATATTGCTTTTCAGTTTTTCTCTCCTGCTTTAAAAAAGCTGTTTTGTTATTATAAGTGGCTGCCCATTTATTCTTTTCCTGAAAATGAGAATTCCCAGTTTCCCAGGAGTAAAATATTACATTTGTGCTCTTGGTGTTTTGAAATCATGGCAAATATCTATTTAAAAATGATGAAAGAGCGCCATGGTTTCACATATCTACACTAATTTTTACACATGGTAGTCTACAGACAGCAGCTACCCACTTGTCAGCAGGCCAGTGCACCAGGCAATCCTGCCAGCTCTGCTCTAGCGAAGGGAGCCACATGAGATGATTCATGCCTCGTGCTTCACATGCCTAGGTTCTCTGAAAAAGGAAGACTGAATGCAGCATGCTATGGATACTGAAGTATTTTGTAACACTGAATCCATGCTGGGTGGCCCTTAGCAAGTTATATAAATTCCTCCCCTATAAAATAAGAAATAATTCTAGTTGACTGTAGAGAGAAAATAAGGATGCGTTCACACAAACATATCCACCAATAAATAAACATATATAATGCATATGATATATATATATATATATATATATATATATATAGCAATACATTAAATATTTGACACAAAGTACTTAGCAATTGTTCATTTACTTTGAAATTGCTTAATAAACCCTATTGAGATTCAACCTGATGGCATATGAGTCTCTTGAATACATCGGACTTTAGAAAACTTAGAATACACATTAGAGGGTATAGAGTAAAAAGGAGGCCAGAAAAAGTGGGCTTTCATAGTTCTGAGGGTCACATTTCTTTAGGACTGTAGAGTAATACTGCTTAATATAATTTTGGGACTAATTGACAAGATATCTTCAAGTCTACCATCTTCTGCAGTCCTTTTCATATAGCCCCAACTCCTAAGAAATATAATTAATGGAGAAATGTTAGCATACATGTTAGGCGGAAGCCTCATTACCACCATGTTTCAACAGCCTCCATCATTTCTTTCCTCTTACAAAGGAAGTCCAAGGGTAACTTTTTTATGACTGTGCTATGCTGAATGTGTCCCCCAGATTTCCTGTGTTGGAAACTATTCTCAGTGTAACAGTGTTGGGAGGTAGGGCTTTGGGCAGCATGATTTCTGTCATAATGGATTAATGCTGCTGTAAAGTGGCACCCATTGTGGGAGTGGATTCACTCTTTGTTCATCTGCCATGTAAAGACGCAGTGTTTGTGCTTTTTTCTTTTCTTTTTTGCCTATCTGTCATCTGACATTTGAAAAAGCAGCAAAGAGGCTCCCACAAACCACAAGATGTTAAGGCCTTCACATGGGGCTTCTCCACTTCTGAAGCTGAGGCAGAAATTTTTATTCTTTATAAATTATCTGGTCTGCAGTATTCTGTTACAGGAGCATAAACGGACTGAGACAGTTATTATGTTGTATTTAGCTTGAGTGTTGCAGTAGTCTAGAAACTTAATATGTAGAATATATTACATATAGAATATGTCGTATGTAGAATATATTGCTTCATAAAGTAAGGGGGGTATAAAAAGACATTAAATATATTTTGAGAAACTCCAATAAAAATATTGACATTTTAATTTAAATTTATGTTGGTAAGTCTGTTCTCCAGCAACCACAAAAGACATAAACATTTTTATTTGTTCATAACGTTAAGCTATAAAAGGCATCATTATTAGCACCTTTTTTTCATATGGCAGCATAGAGTTCAAGCTAAGAGCTTAGCAAAGTAAAAAAGAACATGCAGAGTACTAGTGACATCATAAAATTGTAGGACTTTTTATATAATGTTTCCTTCTTCCTCTGACTATGCTCACATATATTATTTCATTCAAGATTCACAGCAGCCTATGAGGAGGTCAGGGAAGGTCTGACTAGTTCCCATCATCACAGCTGGATACTAAGGCGTAGAGGTATGAGTGACGTGGCCATTATAAGCTAACTAGTAATTATCAGCAAAAGCTTCCTGCCTCACTGGCTGCTGCTAAGTCCCTTCCCCCTTCCCCCAGCTCTTACCATTTCCATTCTCACCGTCCTACCCTGAGTCAGTTCTTGATTCCTTGGAAAGCTGTATCCTCTCCTGTTTGATCTTCCATCCCTAATCATGTGCTTTATAGTTTTACTTCTCCAGTAGACCTGGAGCACCTCCTATCAGCCTCATCTAGATGTCTCTCCTAGAGAATGATATCATGTCCTTGCCAGTTGGAGTGTCTTCGGAGGCTTCCTGTTGCCAACCACATAGATCATTACCTCCTCCTTTGACTCTGAGGCTCTCCAAGAACCACACCCATCTGTCCTTTTATTCCTGGCTCTGTCAACTCTGGCTCATCCTGGACAGAGCTGCCTTTGCCCTCATGGGTCCTCAGCCCCTAGGTCTCATGCATGCTCCCACCTGAGGTTGCCTCCTGACGTCCCACTTGGAAAGAGCTGGAGAGATGCTGGTGATGCTGTTTCCAGTGGTAACTGGGGACTCTCTCAAGTCTCAAGTCGTGATGGGCCAGTGGCCAGGAGAGGCTGCACAGTTTAGAAATAGCTCTTAAGTGCAATGATGAGATTTGGCTTCCAGAAAAGCTACAGCAGAGCCATTGTACACTTGTCCTTTGCCCTGCCAGTGCAGTGTGAAACATTATCTACGGCTTACCATCTTTATGAAAAGTGAGGTAGGCGATATTGCTTTTAATGGTGAATTTTTGCCTTAAGCAAATCAATCAAAGTCAAGATTATGGCTTAGAATTATCAGGCTTTCTTATTTCGTTTATTTGCTTTTCTCAGGACTGAATAGCTGTTAGCAATCCTTCTTGGTGCCAGAGAAAAGAAATGATCACTGAAGAACTGGGGTCTTAATACTGTTAAATGGAATGCTTATAGAATAAACTGTACCTCTGATTATTGGGGATATTGAAGAGCTTCAGTGCAATGCTGGGCTGGGGAGAAATGAGATGAGAAGCCTCATAAAAGAGCAGTCAATTATTTTAAAGATGAGTTGGCATCTTTTAATTCCTTGCCAGATAATGAAATATCTATTTGAGCCTGAGGCTGTTGTATCATTTCTAGTGTATTCAACAAAATTTATTCAACAATCATTTATGGAGTGCCCCTCTATGCTAGACCTGGGGCTCATGGCTGGAGATGCAGGGAGGGGTGGGCCACAGCTGCTGTCCTTGGACTGAAGTGGAGAATGAAGTGCAGGCATAGTTCCTGAAGGAGGTGTCACCTGTTCCAGGCTTCCCAGGTAAAAGGAGCTGTTCATCAGGGTAGGTAGGGTTTAGATATGGCTGAGTGTAGGTCCACTCAGGAATGCAGCAGTTCCAGGCCAAGCAGGTGAGTGCCCTGGAATGTGAGCCCACACGTGGTTATAGCATGTAGACCAAGCCAAGGCACACTTATGAAGGCTGGACAGGAGTGAACCTCTTGATTAGCAGGGAGAGAAGTAAAAGGCAAAAAAGAGACAGGTTCTGGTCTAGCTCTGCCTCAGTCCTGGCGCTGACATTAGCCAAGTAGACCCACTGTAAGCCACAGTCTCTGAGAGCCTTGGAATCTGATCACAGTTCTAAGGAGGGTCAGAGATATGGTGAACCTGCAAAGGCTTGTGGAAGAGAAGGTTTTGGATGGACCCTGGGGAATGAGGTTGCTCAATTTGGTGGGTCCTCATTTATTCTTTTGGCATGACTTCTAGAAACACTTCCGTCCCTTTCCCCAGGCTGCAGACAGAGGCTACTTGTAGGAAATAATGATGCTCTTAAGAACACCTCTCTGAGGATTTGAAACCCTGCAAGTGCAAAGTCTAGCAAAGAGGAAAGAGTGGGTCTGAGGAGCATCACCAGGTCCCCCAGAATTTTGCTTTCCTCACTAGTCAAACAAGGGTAACACTTTATTCAAAATTGTTCACAGAAAAAAGAAGTGCATGGATTATATGAGGTCATCTATACAAACCCTTAGCAGAAGGTTCAGTACTCAGTGAACTGTCCCCAGTGCCATCTGCAGTGTTATGGTGGTCCCCACAGTGAAGTCAGGGCTGTGTGGTGAGGCCTGTGGCCTGCTGCCTGCCTCACCTGTGGTAGCTTTTAGTATTTATTGAATGAATGCCTAGATGGAAAAAGGAATGAGTGCAAATTTCCACTTGCCCTCCAGTGATTTTTGCTGGGACTTTGGTCTGTACACCTGTATGATTAGACATTTTCTTTTCTTTCTTTTTTTTTTTTTTTTTTTGTGTATTTGGTACAAGGTCTCACTAAGCAATTTGTATTCATAGTGATCCTCCTATTTTCAGCCTCTCCAGTGCTGGGATTATAGGCATGTGCCACTGTGCCTGGTATTGGTTGCTGGCTCAATGCACCTGGGGATGGGGCTGGCATGGCACGTGGTGCCAGGGATTGAACCCTGGTCCCTGCACTTGTCTATGTATTGTCAGAAATTAATTATTCCTTTAATCTTCCTTGACAAATAGCAAAGATTTCTGCACAGATTTATATAAGAGAGATGTTGAATAATTGAATTCTTGGCCAGGCTGTTGAAAAGGAAACTGCTTCTTATTCAGGGCTTTGAAGGGTTTCCTAAAGGATGCTTAGAGTGAGGCCTGGAAACCAAGGGCCCTTGATCCTGAGAGCTGCCTGCCCTTCAGGTGGTTTCTGGCAGGGGTGTCCTGCTGTGAGCCAGGCAGCCCCTTCACTCAGACTGGCTTTCTTTCATTGTGGAGGAGTCAGGTGTCCATGACCAGCTGGACTTCAAAGGAGTCCTGTGGCCCAGAGGCAAAGCAGGCAGTCTGGCCTTCCTGAGCACCACATTCCCGCCTCAGCCTTGTTAGTGATCAGCTGTGGTTACTGATCAGAGCCTCGAAACTGGAGCATGAACAGAAGGGCTTGTCTTAGCATGTGCTTAAAGAGTTGAACTGGTCTGGCCTGAAGGCAAGGCATCTGGGGAGTGAGCAGTGACAGCGCCAAAGGACTTGTCCTCAGGAACAAAGATGCCTTGGGCAGGAGTCCAGGCATGTACATTCTGAGCCCTGCCAGGGTGAGAAAGGATGGTTCTTTGAGGAAGTTGTTATCGCCCAGCCCACTCTGGCTGAGTTCTGGAAAGGGTCGATGAGGCTTGTAGTTATGTGAAGTGGGAGAGTTTAGTTTGGAATTTGTGAAATCTTGTAGAAGTTGCTCAGTTATCCACAATGACCAGTCCCAAGCTGAGTTTTTCAGTTCCACTCAAGACCAATGTATGTATGAGAGAGTGATTTTGATATCAATGTTGTGGGGAGCACTTGAAATGTCAGGGTGAAGCGGCATGCTTTGAGCCCTCCAGATGACATTGTGCTCTGTGAACCAGATGGGGAATGGAATCACGGAGTGAAGATTAAAATCTTATGTGCCTTGGCCTCAGCCAAAGCACATCTAACCTATCAGTCATCACCATCTGTCTGCACCTGAGCATACTGGGGTAGGGGCCATGATATGCTGCTGGTCACCTTATTCTGGGAATGACACCCGGGGCCCACTTGGACCACTTACCTTGGTCCTCTGCAGGTCAGAGTGTGACCTCTCTCAAGCCCTGCTGAGGGGAAACGGGTACTCAAGGGGGGATAGCAGCCTTCTTCAGGGAGCTGCATTGGCCGTTTCATTCTCTTCCTGCATGCTTTCCAATGTATATGTATGCCGAACTGAGTAAATTGAAATTGGGCAGTCAGGTTTCCAACCAATTCATCAGTCCAAGTAAATTCCTGTTAAGAGGTAGAAATGCACTCTTACGGGGATAATAGCCATAGGAAAACAAAGTGCAAATGATATTCTTCTCTTTCCAAATTATGTATGAAATCAATGGCTGGTTTCCGGCTAAAGAGCTTAATGTCCCTCACCACAATTTATTCTAGGCAATCAAGCCTGAGGGTGTTGGCATGCTGGCAGCGCTCTGGCCCCGAGGAGAGGCCTAGGATGCTGTCTTAGGGTGATAAGCTGAGGAGGGGCGTCAGCTGGGCTGGCCATGCTTGCAGTGCTGTGAGAAGCTGAGGTGGGAATACGACCTTATCCAGGCACATCACCCTCCTGCTTGATCTCATGTGATCCCTGCACATCTCTTTTTGTGGACAGGAAGCTGAGGCTCAGAGCGAGCAAACACATTCTGAGATGCCTCACAGCTAGGGATAAGATGAGCAGCATCTACCCTGAGTCTTACTGTAAGAGCTTAGCTCCCTGGAGCCCTAGTGGGAGGAAGAGACCCAACCTGTAGGGCCAGAGTGGGACTGGGCAGAGGGAGTCTGCTGCTCAGCAAGCACCCTGGCCACAGAAGGAGATGCTGCATCCGGGCAAACATCACATTTCTCATGGATCACTGTCTCTGCAAAGTGTCCCAGAGTTCATGCTCATTAAGTCCGAGTGAAAGAGTGAATGCCGTTTTCCCTGATCTTAGCTGCAGGCTTGAAATAGGATCACGTAGAGAAGTCATTCAACTTAATCAGGGCTGAGGGACTGGTGGGCACATTAGGAAATAGGATTCAGATCTTGGTTCTGAGAAAGAGTGTGTGGTGTCTAACTTAGACACACGTATGTGGAGGAGAAATGAGTGCATTCCGGCTTTTCAAACACAGCTCCGTGAAGATGACAGGGCATGTGTCCTGTCACGCAGGTGGGGAGGACATGGTGTAACCCAGAGTGCTGTTCAGTGAATGACAGCTTCCTGTCACATTTGTGCAGAAGGTGCATGGTCAGGTGAGCCAGGACCGATGTAGCCTTCGTACACAGGTGCCTGTGTTTACTCTTTGAGGAGAGGGCTGAATCATGGCTGTAGCCATTGCAGCAAGAGTCGCCCTGGGTACAAGGTGGCCCTGAGTGGGTACAGCTTGCCTGGTCCTGTACAGAAGGCATCTTCTACCTCATAAGTTTGGTGATGCAAGAGGCTGGGACTGCACTAGAAAAGCCGAGGCTTGCAGGTAGCACCTAACTTGTTCATGGAGTTAAAATCATGACTTAGGAATATAACTAATGACTTACCTTTCAAATTTGCCACCACTCAGAATATTAAGGTGAGAATTACTAGCATCTGCCACTTAAGGAAGCAGCTGCTGTGTGAAAGGCATTGGGCCAAGTGCTACATGTATGGGGACTTATGAAATCCAGACATAAAGTGGATTCTCCTTAGTGTGCAGATGAGGGAAACTGAGTCTCATTATACTTAAGCAGCCTCCCCAGTGATAACTTGCCAGTAAGTAGTAGAACACGGACTCAGATGCCATCTGCCCGAGGTTACACTTCTGACTTTCCTCACTGTGCTGAGTGAACCAAAAGGGCAGAGCTGGGTCAGAAGAAAGCACCATGGCCCAGGTCTTGGCTGAGCACACAACTCGCCTTTCCAAGCCTCCTTCACATCTATACTAGAAAGGTACTAAACCTGTACGTCGAGGGTTGATTCTCTGAGGATATTTGTACACTGCTATGTGCATATCAGGAAGTGTGTGTGTGTGTGTGTGTGTGTGTGTGTGTATATGCATGCACATGCATATACGCAGGCCAATTAGAGACCTGGAACTCTCTGTTGTAATCAAACTTCCTAGAAGGCAGATAATCAGTCTGCTCCTTTAGAGACCTCCAATGACGAAGTGCCCGCCTCTCCATCTGCCTCCTACTCCTGCATCAGCCAGTTGCACCTGGGCTTGGGACTGTGGAGGACAGCAGGCATTCCACTTGCAGAGGAGAAGCTGGTAGGTGCAGAAGACTAAACCTCTAACCCTGCAGGCTGATTTTTAGACATTGCCTCTGCAATTTCCTCCAGTACTCTTGCGTCCTGTGGTTTTGTCTTTAATACCTACAAACTTCCTCCCAAAGGCTGGCTGGGCAGTGCTTCCAGGCCGTATAGCAATCTGACGGCAGATTTGGATAGGACAGAAGAAGGGACAGAGGGAGTGAGGACAGGAGCAGGGAGCAAGAAAGAAGAGCCACAGCCAGAGTAGCTCATGGTAGCAGAACACTGTGAGCAGGACACATTGTGTCTGCCCCCTTGTGGGGGGCTATGGGCCTTTTGAATCTCGTGTGCTGCTTTCTGCTCTTTTGTTCACCCAAACCGCAGACTGGTCTGAGTAAAATGATGGTGCAAGTCAGAAGCAGCATTGATCAGTGTAGATTTTTGTGCCTGTGTCTTTTCTTCCTCTTGGCTGATTCTGTGCCAGTGTCTTTCTATTTCGCGTGCTTTGCAGCCATTCCTGGGTTCTCTTTCCCCTGTGCTGATTTTCTTTCAGTTCAGTGCGGAATGGCAGCCTGGGCTTAGGTGGGCAAAGCCTGACAAGGAAAGCCAGGTATCTCAGGAAAGCTGTGCTTGGCACACGGCAGGCTGCGTTGGCTTCTGCACGCTGACCAGGGCGGGAGTCAGCCATAGCATTTCATGTTCTTCACCTGCTGGGAAAAACGTAGCTCTAGAATTGAGGCTATTTTCTCATGTTCTTGGAATGGCATGTTTCTAATGTTTCCCTTGCAGGCCTGTTTCTGAGACATGTGATGACATGAGAAGGAATTGGTTCTTCTCATTTTGACAGTAGTAGAGGCCTGGTGCTGAGACAGGACCTCAAACAGCAACCTCTGAAGAACTTTGGGCCATGTGCCAATGTCAGAGAAAGGGGTTCTACAGAGTACAGGGAGGAATGAGAGTACCATGTTTTCCTAACAAACCAAGGGTGCAAAAAGGAATAGTGAGCTTATCACTTTAATATTAAAAAAAAAAATCAGTCCAGCAAACCAAGCACCTGCTGCCGCCAGGTGCTATGTTAGGTGTTTCTTGGCCATGCTGCTGATGAAACTCTTCTCTCCTGGAATGCTAATACACTGATGCTCTCTTTCTCTCCTCTCTCTTCACTAACCCCTCCCTGAGATGTAAGCGAGTGGGACAGAGGTAGAAGAAAGAGCACCCAAAGCTCACATTGGAGGTTCAGACTCAGCTCAGTGGTGCTGTCTTTGCGTAGGCTGTACCCAGAAAACAAGAGTAAACAAGAAATGAAAACACAAAATATTGTCAGAAAGGGTAGGCAAAGCTGCAGCCATCTCTGGAACTCAGCTGTGGAAAGTGCCTGCTGGGCTCTGCTCATGCAAATGGTGCATGCTGAGCTAATCACTGGGCAGCATCTTAGCCCCTGGGGA
>PVKN010022931.1:0-14972 GCA_004027915.1 Capromys pilorides | reverse complement strand
AAGTGTTTATGGAAATGTGGGTGTAGAATGTTTGCTGATGCATTACCTTGTTAAATGCAAACAGTTATGATTGACTACAAATTTTGTAAGTGTCTTTTGTCATTTCTCCTCTATGCATTTATAAATTCTATACAAATATTAGTATATGCATGTTTAGAGGAAAAGTGACAAGGATATTCTAAGCAGTTCAACAAGATGGAATTGAGCTAGATATTTACAGCTCTGTGAAGGCTATGATAAAGGGGCTCTCTCTCTCTCTCTCTCTCTCTCTCTCTCTGTCTGTCTTGCACACAAACACACACATGTCCTATAGATAGAATTGTTTTTTTTTTTTCACTTAATAAACTGAAAACTTCTATTTGCCCATATCTATAAATACACCATCCTAGCCAATGGCTGCATGTCATGGACATGTCATAATTATTTATTTGAATTCTTAGTGCTAATTATTAGAGACATTTCAGATGTATCAGCACTGTAAACTCAACAAGAGTTAGCATCCTATTTGTTTGATCTCACAATTACCTGGCTATGTGCTTGGTGTTAATTCCTAAGGCAAAACTTCACCAAAAAGTTTTTATTTTTACTTATTTATTTATTCGTTTATGTTGCGGTATTGGGGATTGAACTCAGAACCCTGCACTTACCAGGCAAACACTTCTTCTACTGAGCTATCTCCCAGGCCCACATCAAAGAATTTTTAGAATGGCTTTCCTATACACTTCTGGGCTTTCTTCTAAAAGATCGCACCAGTTTACACTTCTGTCAAAATGGGAGTGAGACGAGCCAGTTTCCCCAAACTCTTCGCAGCACTAGGTAACCTCAGTCTTCGCAGTCTTTCTCATTCGGACATCTCGTTCTGTCTTTGAAGCCTGAGCCAAGAGAAGCCTTTTGCAAAGTTCAGCAGATCCTATACTTTCTTTTTTCTTTTTCACTTATGTATTTGGTACAGGGTCTCACAACAGACCTCAGACTCCTAGTGATCCTCCTGTTTCTCAGCCTCCTGAGTACTGGGATTACAGGAGTGCGCCACCAAGCCCAGACTCAGTCAGCAGCTCAGCACCCCCCAGGGGTGGAGCCAGCACTGTATGCGGGACCAGGGATCGAACCCTGGTCCCTGTGCTTGCCAAAGCAGGTGCTTAGTCCGATGAGCTATCCCACTAGCCCACCATACCTTCTTAGTTAAAGGGTCGGCTTCCCATGTCAGGATGCAAATCAGCCTTCACCACAAGCCAGTTTGTCCCAGCCTTCTAGGTTGACTTGAACTTTCCTTTATTTGCGTGCCAGCAGTGCTGAGGTTAACTGGCAAGGCCAGCTTAAGCTTATTGCCAAGCTGGGTAAATTGATGACCACAGGAAGAATCATGGGCAGCCAGGGCCAACTGACGCTGGAAAATCACTGTCAGGCCACCATGCTCTGGTTTATCTTAGACTTCAAGTGAAATAACATGTTTCATGCTCTTAAAAAATCTATCCTTTGTTTAATCAAGTGATTTGTTTCAGGCATTTAAAACTTTTGTTAACAAATTGTCTTGTATCTAACAATATTAACATTTTGCATTTGCTTCAGCAACTTTTTATACTGAAGTGGTTGTAAGATAATTATAGAAATGGTGACATTCGATATCTTGGGAATAATTATTGTGTGCTCTATGTTGTTTTTCATTTCTGAATCTTTAGGCTATTACTTCCGTAAATGAACACACACATCAACACATATACACACACACGCACATTCTTTTTTTTCCTGCCTGGACTCAGTTGTCTTCTCAAGCTCTGTCCCTTAGTTTAGAATGTGTTCCGAGGTAGAGCTCCCAGCTTTGTCCTTCCAGGTCCAGAGATGCAGCAGCAGCTCAGGAGCCTCTAGTTGCCTTTCCTCAGTCAAGGACAAAGTCCAGTGTGGATCCCTGCTGCCATGCTCATGGGATACTGATGGTTCCTTTTAGCTTGATTTCTGAAATCTTTAAGTGCTACTCAGCCTACTTCCATATTTTATGGAGTTATTTTTAAAAAAGATAAAGTCACAAATGTGGCTGAGCTCATCTTTCTGTTTTGGGGTACACTCGCTGGCTGGCTGCTAGGAGACAGTCGCTGTGTGCGTGCGGGGTGACAGCAGGACAAACGGGAGCTGAGGGCAAATGCTGCACACAGTCCTGGGATTTCAGATGAAGGTGGTGTAGGCTAAAAGTACGAACTTACAAATCCATCAAACAAAAATCCCAATCCCCCAAATTCTGCCATATTCTGGGGGGCCTTGGCTTCTTTGTTTTTCTCCTCTAAGCTTCAATATAGTTTTCATTATTCAAGAACATTTTGGGGATTGAGTTAAAATATACAAATCTTTTACTATGGCACTTGTTGCATCAACTACTGAATAATTTGAGTTGTTATTACATTAATCATTAATCAAGATTAATCAAGACAGGAGGATCATCCTCCCCTCTTGGGCATACCTTGGCCCAAGGTACAATATTTCAAACAGCATTATGTGAATTACAGCCCACAGACAAAAATCCAGCCCTCTGCATATGAGCTAACAGTGTTTTTCACATTTATAAATGGTCACAAGGGGAGCAAAAGAAGAATATTTCATAACGTATGTAAATGATATACATTCAAACTCCATAAATAGCCTTCTGTTGGAGTGCAGCCACACCCATCATGTACATAACAACTATACAGAGCTACAAAGGCAGAGCTGAGCAGTAGCGACAGTGACCAGATGGCCTGCAAAGTCAAAAATATTTACTATCTGGCCCTTCATGCAAGACTGCAGAACTGGCAAGTTATTGAGCATGGGGCAAGGTGTCCGGGATCAGGGAGAATGCTGCTTTCTGTCTTCTTCCACACACATTGTGTAGTTTTTGCTAAGAAACCATTTGTGGAAACTCTTCCTCACAACCCAGAAGGCTTGTTCTTGACAACAGTGTTCTAGTTAATGTTCAAGAGCCTACTCTACAGAAGAAAAAGGAGCCCTGTTGCGCAGTCCAGGCTGATTTCTGTGGTTTGGGTACTTGTACTATGGTTCATTCTAAACTTACCTGCAAGCAGCAAAGAATTTGGAAAATTTCACACCATTTTTAACCATTCTTTCCAGAGAGCCAACCTGGCCAGCCCCAGTGCATAGTGTATAATTGCCCTTGACCTCTCCCGAAAGCCTCATTACCTTCATCCTCCTAGAGCTTAGCATCTGTATTGAGTTTTCCAGGGGGACCATATCAGCAACTGAGCCCCAGGAGGGCGCCAAGATTTACCCTTCTAAAAGGCTGATTTCAGAATATGTTGTTTGGAAATGCTCATCACACCTGACAGAGCCAACACAGAAGGAAGCGGGGAGAGCAGTACTACTGGTGAGGATTGCTGAGCATAGAGAAAAAATCCAGTGCAAGGTGTTGAGTGGAAGCATTCAGGCATCTCCAGGCCCCCTCCAGAGTCATTTGCTTGTCCCTGCCCCCTGAGTGCGACAGGTGAGATACAACTGAGGGTATCCACCAAGAGGTGAGCTTCTGGCCGGTGAGAGTCGCTTCTAGTCAGTGGGAAGGTCCTGAGACCTTAATTCACTCGCTCTTCAGTGCTTCCACTGGAGTCTGATCTTGCCACGCTGGTTGTATTTGGGCAAGCAAGAGGGGATGATTTACACGTTGGTTAGACTGTGAGTTCCTAGAAACCAGAAGCTTCTGATGTGTCTTCACATCTGCAGTACTTGACACAGTGCTAGTCCCAAAGTAAGTATAAAGTTTTAATAGAGCAGCCAACGTATGACACTCAGTCCAACTTCTTCACCAAGTCACTGTATGTTCTTTCCATTGATTTCCTTAGAATTCTGAGGGACACAGTTGTTTGCACAAAGCCAAGATCTCCAGGATCCCCCTAAGTCTGTGTCCCTTCCTTGTGCAGCCTGCACCTTCCATGTTGGCACTGACTTCTCCTGTACACGCAGTCGATGGAGAAGTATGGTGGGGGCTTCTAACCGGTTGCACAAAGCTCTAACAGAGGATGTGCCACAGGTCTCCACATTCAGAGGGGACATCCAGTGAGAGATGTAGAGAGACAAGATGCAGGTCTCTCTGTCTGATCACTGTGTCACAATGAAAGAAAATCGGCCCAGCCAGTGAACACCCTCTGAAGACATCTCACCTAGCCTTCCTTAGGTCAAGCATTACGCATCTTACGCTCATTCCCTTCTCCTTCGCCTTTCCCCTCCTGCTGCCCAAGCCACTAATTTCCTTTCCCTCCCCTGCCTCCCCTCCTCTCTCCTCTCCTTCTTATCCCAGAGCCAGGCACTCTCACCTCTGCACCACATAGCCTCACTTCTAGGCTGCTTTCCCAAGGTGATTGGAGCCCGACAAGGCTGTTCATAATAAGTACCTATTCTGGTCAGAAAATACATTGACTCATAAAGTGTTATTTTTATAATCACTGTTTTTCTGATTATAATCATACTCTAGAAGCATACCTGGATGTAGCTTAAGCATGATACATAAGATCCTACAGAGCATTTGGAGCACAGCATAATTATAGTTCAGACCACTGGCCATATTTACAAGAAAGGCAACTTTGCACTGTAGGTTCTCATTTCCTCTTTTAAGAGCAGAAAGCACCCTTCTGGGCTGTCTCTGGTTGATGTGCCAGGTTATTTTGCTTAGGAAACTGGAAGGCTCTGCTGGATGAAGAAGCACTTGACCAAAGCAATAAACCAAACAGGAGATGGTGTTCCTCGCCCTAGTCACTGTTTCCTCAGTGACTCTCAAATGATGCTTCACGTGGGTCCACAAGATGCTTTTCTTCTTCCATCCCTCTCCACGTGTGTGGGCATCATTAACGCTCATGCTATAGAGCAAGGTATGAAGGGATAGAGATCAATACAAGGCTTACCTGCATTTGCTATGGTTCCATGCAAAGACTGTGTTTCATCAACTCTAAGACTTTTTTCCCACATTTTAATATCTCCAATATTGGAATGAGTATCATAATTAATATCATGCCATAATTTAACTTTTATTTTTATCTGTTATTTTTCTAGCAATACATAAAATTTATAGTGCATGTCACCATCAGTAGAGCCTTAAAATCAATGACATTGTAACTGATGGAAATTTTGTCCTACAGCTGAAAAGGTGGGGTACCCTTGTCAAAGTCTTCAAAGGTCCAGAAGTCACGGTGAAAGCCTGTCTGTGTCACCTCCGGTGTTACTGTCTAAATGTTCTTCTGTTTCTGCCATGTTAGACAGTTAACATTTAACGAGCTCTTACGGCAGCCAGGTAATAGTCTAAGCTTTCCTCATCTATTCTCATAATCCTATGAGAGACGAGGAAAGGAACCTTCCTACATTTTTGGTGGGAATGGAAACTTGAGTGACAATTACAAAAATCATTGTGGAGATTCCTGAAACTCTAAACCTAGAAATTCCATTTCAACCAGCTATTCCCCTGGAGGTACAAAAACTTTCCAAAAAGCTAAAGAGATTACACTTCAGAGACATATGCATACCCCTGTTTATAACGGTATGATTGATAAGAGGTAGATCTTGGAGGCTGCCTACATGTCCATCAGCAGATGAATTCAAAAAGGGAACGTGGTTTTGCACACAACGGAGCACTGCTCTGCTGTAAGATGAAATTAAGTCATTTGTCGGACAATGGCTGTACCTGGAGACCACAAGTTTAGGTGAAATAAATCAGACACACATGCCTAAGGATCACATGGTTTCTCTTATATGAGAAACTCAAAATATAAATGAAGAATAAAATAGAAGAAAGGTGATAGGGAAGAGAAAGATCATTCTCAAATGAGGGGATTAAGAGATGGAGGGAGGGAGGGAGAGGAGGGAAAGGACAGTGGATGCAAAAAAAAAAAATTAAGATGTGTTATATAAGTGTACCAACTCCACACAAGAATGTAAACATTACATACTGTAAACACATACTGATAAAAAAAAATAAATGTCTTAAATTTTAAAAGCTGTAAGTTGATTAGTTACTGCTACAGAAAAGAACAGCTGTTTGGGGGAAAAAGCTTTCTGGAAATGATACTTTCAGAACTGGAAACAGAAGGGAAGGCGCAAGTTTCTTCTTGTCTTTCCAGTCTCTCTCCAGTGCTTGCTCTGGGGGAAACAGCAAACCAAACAGACCTGTGTGGTCCTTGGGACACTGATAATCTATCTCCCTCTATTTCTTTTCTTTTTGTGGGGAGCGGGGGTGAGCCAGCCCTGGGGGTGGGCTGGCATGGCATGTGGTGCTGCAGGATCATACCACACTACCCTGTGCCTACCTTAGCTTGCCTAAGCACCACTTTAAACCGCTGAGCTATCTCGTCAGCCCTATTTATTTATTTATTTATTTATTTATTTATTTGGGTGTCTCTTTCTTTGTACCAGGGAGTTCCATCTGTAACTGTGTGTGCTTTTGTTTTTCAATTATTGAATGTCAGCCCTTCTTTGCCTGTGAGTTTCATCTCTTTATAGCTTTTGAACTGCGTTGACCTTTTCTCTTCTTTCATGTTACTTTCTTTTTCTTTCTTCATATTTCCCTTCGTATTAATTGGCCAAAGTGTAGATCTAAGTCTAGGTTCTGTTGTTGTGTTCTATAAAAATTTTTACAAGGTTTGCTCTTAAGATCTTCTTAGTGGATGAGTAAAACAGTTTACAATTCTCTGTCCTCAAGCTCAGACAAAACCTAAATCAGTGGGCTTTTGCTTATTGACCTTTCATCTTCTTATGTAGTCTAGTCATTGAGAGTCCAACATGACAGATCTGAGGAAGCACAGTATTTGTAATGATTTTTACAAGCAGGATTTCCCACCTGACAGCCATTATCTGTCAATTTCTTTCTAGTTTAAGAATAATGGTATGTGTATGGGTTAAAACTAGCTAACCAGATTTCCTTGAGTCAGAATTCGAGATCTTCCACTCCCCAGCTGTATAGCATTAGGTAATTCGTACGTCTTATCTCTGCTTGGTTTCTTCATCTGCAGAATAGGAAGAGTAACGCTACCTCAGCAGCATTTCAGGAGGATTAAGCTACTTAATATTATTACGGCATTCAGAAGAGTGTCCTGCTTGTTCTAGATGTAATTAGATATCATTAGTATCTGTAGGATAAGTTATGTCAAGGAAACCAAGTCTCCCTCTTGTACTCTTTTTAATCTGCTTCCTTACATGCTCATTATGTTCTCTAGTCCTTTTGAGTTGTAAATGTATTCCTTGGGTCTGCTTATCTAAATGCTGAGAAAATTCATGGCATTAAAAAAAAAAGCTAAAAACAACAACAAAAATTTTTTTAAAAGCTAAGTTTCTCAGTTCATTCTGGTTATATGTAACAGAAAATCAAATTAATTTGGCTTAACCAGAAAAGATTACACAAAGGAAGAGTTCTGGAGCAGACCTATTAGCCATGGCAGGTCTGAGGAATCTAATAAGACCACCAGAGGACTCAACCCCTTGCCAGTCTCCCACTTTTCATCCTTTGCTTTCATTCTCTCTTACTGCAATCAAGCATTCTCTTCCTGGTAACCAAGATGTACTCCAGAAACCATGAAATTCAACCATACCTGTTGCGTGTTATGTCTGAGGTGTTTGATATTCAGAAAGATAATGATGTTAAACTCAAGTGCCTATATTATAATGAATAACGTCATTAAGCTTCTCTTCTGGAGGGTTAACTACTTAAATTGTCAGTCCAAATAATTAGAGGAAAAGTAGGGATATAAGAATAGTCAATATTTTGGCTCTAACCCTCCAAGGTCAGTGAAGACTCAGGACATAAGAGAACAGCCTGTAACTCAGTGGAGCCCCAAATTTCCTGTTCAAGGAGATTAGGGGCCGCAGAGGAAAGTGATAGATGATGTATAGTGTGCCTAAGGAGAGTCACCTAGAGAGAAAATACTCTCTCAGGCTTTAACAGAGAGAAAATCAGTCAAGCAATGGCTATAACTCATCCAGATGGCTGACACTGACTAAAGTTCTGAAAACCACACTACATGGTTTCAGGGTAAATCCTGAGGAGATCTGACTGACCTTGTTAGATAAAAAGTTTCATTTTTTTGTAATATAGGTCTTGCTTTATCTTGGTCTTAACAAGCAGCAGAAAAGTCTAACAACAAGGTATAAAAAGGAAAGCCATATTAATATGCTGAGTTGTAAAAGGCTCAAGTCAACAGCTTCTGATAATGCCAGATGAGCTGATAATCCACTACTGTTATGGACTATTGGACTACTTTTACAGCTACTTTCTCTTTGTGTAATGAAAAGAAAGATCTGCACTAGCGATGTTTAGACAAGAAATCATGTCTGCATCTTGCACTGAACAACTACCATGAAGACAACATTATGCAATGTATTCATTATTGTAAAAAATAAATTAATTAATTTTTAAAAATCATCCTTACAGCTATTCATACTCAAACACATTTCTTGGGATGGAGCTCAGTGGTAATCTATTTGCTTAGTGCATGTGAGGTCCTGGGTTCAATCCCAGCAAGACCAAAACAGATGAATAGATAAACACCAGTTCTTTTATTAAAAATTTTAGTATCTCAGGCTAACACCTGCCTCTCACATTGAAGTTTCTGCTCTCCTCTGTAACTCTGTCCCTGGAGAGTGGAACAGCTCTGGTCTCTTCTATTTATCTTAAATTAAAATGTTAATTTCTGCATTACTGAGGCCAGATAGAAAACCTGTTGTTCCGTTCAGGTTAGTTTGGATATATTTTTAGTTTTCCCAGGAATGGCTTTTATATTAGGCCTCACCATGACACATCTCACAGCCTGGCACTACTCATTCCCAGGGACTGCCAAGCTGTTAGGGAGGACCTGGGTGGTCAAGAAAACTGTTTCTGAGCTTGGAGCAGGCCAACCATTGGACAACAAAGAAGTGTAAGGAGCTAAGAAACAGCTAGGCACTGAGGTACTATTTGCTAATTGAAATTTTGGTGTTGGAAAGCCCTATACCATTTCTTCCCATTCCTTCTAGTGTTGAATATCTTACATCTTTTCTATGAGTCCTTCTCAATTAAGCAGATACTGGACCTCTGATGAGTATATTTTCCCATGACTTCTTTTAATCTCTGGACAACATTAGTTACTGAGCTAAGTGATATGAAAGAGCAAGTTAAATATCCTGGATTTCTAAAGCTATATAGAGATGTGTAACATCTTTAGGTAGACTCAGTCATTTATTCTAAAAAGTAGTTATTGATAAGCAAGGGTTAAGGTGTAAAGGAGCAACTCATGCAGCTCATAGCTCAAAAACACATGGCAACGAATAGCCCCACAGTGTCCACAGGGCTAAGAAGCCACTCCAGCTTTGGGGTGCCTCCCAAGGTCACCTTAGGTTGTCCTGTCCTCTGCCCTGGACTCCACGAACAGTCTATTCTCAAGGCCTGAGCACAGCCTCTGGCAGAGGGTGGATTTTCTGGGAAGGATGAGACTGAATTCCACAAGGCCAACTGTGGAGAAACTGAGCAGAGCCTGTGTAGCTTCTCACCTGCAGCCTCCCTGTGGGGGCTCTGAGAGCTGATGGGGATTGTGAGCCACAAGGCAGGGCCAGGGGTTGTGCCTGATCACTTCAAACCTAAACACCGGACAAGAGGGGTGGGGAGCTTTGCATAAAGAGCCCAGCCAAGGTGCTAGAACTGGGTGGTCCTACAGCTGTTTCTGAGCTCTGATAGCCAGGCATTGCCAAGAACTTTGTGCTCCACTGCTCTGGAATCCAGGCAGAAGTGCTCATCTGTGAAGGTGCATTCCTGAAGCTGACGAGCCCCCAGGCCTTCTGTGTGCTATCCCAGAAATCCCAGCATCAACTTCCTGCAACAAGGAGGCAGACAAAGGCTGCTTGTACCCAGCCTGTCTCCCATTAAGACATGCAGAAAGAGAGTGAGAGGTCTAAGCTACGCAACCTGCTGCCAGCTGGGGACAAAGGGCTGTGTGTTGGGACATCAGGAGGGCCCTCTGTCACTTGGCTTCCTGGGGTGTTAGTAAAGGTACCAATGAAAGTCCTACTTTATTTCCTCTAAAACTTGGTTGAGGGTCATGGAAGGAATTCAGTGCTTTCCTTTTTTGGTGGGATGCTTTAGGAAGAGAAAAATACAAAATGTTCTGACTCATCTGCTCTGAAATGAAAAACACGGGCCATTTGGATGCTGAGTGGAAACAATGAATTGAAAGCGCATCCAACAGCTCTGCATCTATTACACTTTGTCTGGGATGGCAGGTCCAAAAAAATTTAAACATTCCATAACACTTTCTTTTGAACCTTTCCAAACATTAGGTGCTTCCATCTCTTCTAAGCCAGAGGATATGCAGTGATAGCAAATATCCCCAGATTCCCAGGACAGGCTTCTTCCAAATTTTTTGTCTTCTCTGTTCGGCTCCCAGCTACTGCTGCTACAAATACTCTCTTCTATAAGCAGCCGGAAAACCCTCCTTTTTGGTTTTAATTTTTACTCTTCCTGTGGCACAATACCAGGTGAGTGAATGAGAAATCCACTTACAATGTAGATGAGGAGGGGGATGACTGGGGTCCTCGGAAACTGACTGTTTTTGATTGGATGGAGGTGTAGCCCAGTCGTTGCGTTTGTTCAGTGTATATGAACCTGAGCTTCAATCCTTAGCACCATAAATGAATGAATGAATATGAACTGACTTTAGATATAGGCACAAAGACACACCTAAGTGCGCAAGGACATGCTGATATTTTAAAGGGATTTATGTTCCTATATTAAATAGTAACGAGTCTCCTTTGATATGCCTCATCCCAAAACTCTGGGAGGCCGAGGTCGGAAGATTGTAAATTCAAACCCCATTCGGGCAACTTAGATCTGTCTCAAAATTAAGTAAAATAAAAAGGCTTGGGATGAAACTCAGTGCAAAGACCCTGAGTTCCATCCACTCTCGCTCCCACTCCCACTCCCACACACACAAAGTGCTACTGGATCACCGCGAAGGGGACCTGAGTGTGCAGGAGAGGGCCTGAGGACCAGCGGCCCTTCACAAAGACTCTCAGGAGCTTCTATTTTAATTTGAAAATACATTGAGGTTTAGTCAATACCAATAAATAGCATAAAATACTTAAAATATTGACTGAGGAAAGTACTTCGCAAAAATTATGTATATGCCTACAACGTAAATGCATTTATATCAATTCTAAAACACACCCTCAACCCACATTTCTTAGAACAAATAACTGGATCCAAAGAATTAAGAATATAAATGGGAAGGATCAAAACAACTTTTAAAATGTGGTGCCTTCTGGGAAAGGGGCAGGGGGACAGAATGAGGGCGAAATTTCAGAGGGATTACAACCCTATCGCTCATCTTTATTCCCTTATTAAAAACAGAACTGAAGTATACACGCTAAAATGTTTAACAATCAGTGGATCCAGATGGTGCAAATTAAGGATATTTGCTTTATTGTTATCTGTACCGTTCAAATGTTGCCTAATAAAACAGTAAACTGAGGACAGGAAAATACAATGAAAGCCATTTCTATTCAAATATGATGCTGTTCTCTTCCAGTGGCTGCAGCCTGGCGCTGCCCACCCACAGCTCTTGCTGAGCTGCTCTGCGGCCTTGGAGTGGGTCCATTCACGTCTAGACCATCTCCTCTCTCTTACTCTGTAACTGGAAGCATGGGCAGAATTGTTTGGCTCATACTGAGTTGTTGCATACGGAGTAGAGACATTTGCCCAGCCCTAGAACTAGCAGCGTCTGCATCCTACTTCCCGTTGAAGTTCTATAAAGATTTGGAAGCTGGGTGAGTTCGAAGTGGTTTGCCTTGAACCCCATTATGGCAGGTTCTGGGTTGAACACTGCCCTTGCGGAGGTCACACACTTGGTGTGGTTGGACAGACACAAGACACCTAACTGGACTGGACAAGAGGATGACCTGCATGGCAGATGGGTTGTCTCAGTGATGGTATGGGATCCGGATGTCTGAAGAAGGCATATTGCAATTAAGTCTCCTATCTGTGTGTGTCCCTCTTTGAGGTAAGAGATTTACTCTGGAGACATAGTGAGAATATGAATCTCTTACCTAGAGAAGCTCATCAAGCAGCCTCCTCCTGTCATCACATTGGCATATCAGAGTGGCCTCAAGTCATAGCTAAACAGAGAACAACCATACCACCTAGAGTGCAAAAATAGGCACCAAAGAAAAGGGAGAAGTCTAGAAAGTCATTTTGGGACACGTTACCCACTGGACGGTACCAAGTGGAAACTATGAGTGAAGACAATAAGATGAGACTGGGTCACAAATTTAAGGCACAGGAGGAAGGCAAATGTGGGCTGTTCACTTGGCTGAGTTTGTGCAGCCTTATCTGGTACTCTGTAGTTTTGTGAGAGTTGTCAAAATCAAAATGGAGTCAGGTATGTTACCAGAATTCAGTCAAGATACCATAAAGGAGCAATGCGTACCTATGAAAGCTATTACAAGTACTTGCTGAAGTCCACAATCTTGTACGTGGGTCATTGCACTCTGACACAGAATACACCTGGGCAAGGACATCCACTCAGCAACTGCCTGCACAGTGCTGAACTCGGGCCACCCTTCCTGTTGATCCCTGCAGCCCAGGACAGTTGCCACAGAACAACTTACAGAGCCTTACGGATTTGGCTTTTACATTTTTCCCCTTGCCTGCTGTTCCTGGATACGCTGATGATCTGTCAGAGGACACATAGCACAGATCTCAATCCCATTTATTTCTGACTCCAGCCATGTCTCCATAGCACCCTCTTGTTCTTGTTCTTTAGCCAGACAACCTCCCTAGTTTCCAACATGGCGGGAGCATTCCGAATGCTCACACACACCAGCAAAAGGTGCCAGTGGAACCCCTGATTCCAGGCAGAGGGAACCTCTAGGTCTGCATGACTCCCAGAGCGCAAGGGAGCTGGTAAGTTGGCATCAGGACCTGTCTGTGCCCATTCCTCAGGGGAGCTATTTAGGCTCAGATTGTGACTCTAGCTTGCCACAGTTCTTCTGTGACAGCTGCAAGTGGCTCTCTCGTCCAGTGAGGTGGGTAACAGCAGCTTTGTGTAGATGAACTGGAAGACTATGAGAATCCTGCTGGTACCCATGAGACACCTGACGTACCCTGAATTCATCTTCCTTTCTTTCAGCTTTTTCTTCAAGACTTGGAATGTAGTACCAACTCTTCAAAGAAAGGTCTACTGTGCCCCATTCTTGGGCAGTGGGGTATAGGAGGACATTTGGCAGGGCTGCCCTCCACACCTCCCTGTGCTGCTAGCTCCCCTTACGGCACTATGTATATGGTTCATTTGTTTGTGTATCTACTTCTTTGGTCACAGGGAGAAGAGAGATATCTCCTCACACACGTGATCGCTGTGCACAGAGTACACACATGATGCTTAGGATATTGGTTGAATGAAATCAAGTTGATCACGAGCTGGAGATTTCTGTCCTCTGCTCAGTGCTAGCCCACCAACTTTCTTACTCCTGCTTATTTAGTTCTTCTACATGGAGTGCAAAAGCAGACTTGAAAGCATTCAGTGTGCAAAACAACTATCTGTGTAAGGCGAAGGGGCAGAGGCCTCCCTTCCTCCGGGCCTCTCCCCAGAGGCTGCCACTTGATGAGTTGGGGTTGCTTTCTCCCAGAAGTTTTCTATGCATTTCCAAATACAAACACAAATGGAGAAATGTGACATTTTGCTTTATGAATCTGTATTTTTCTTTTATCACATAGTGATGTCTTGGACACCATGCATGACTGTAATTTGTTTTTCACGACTATAACATAGCAAGTTATTTTTTATTACTTTAATAAGAAATAACAATATGATAGTTTAAAAAACATGTTAGTAGTACATTTGCAATTATTGACACATTGCATATTGTTGTCCTTATAGTAGTTATACAGAGCACAGGGTGTAGACATGACAAATTTTCTAATCGATATTGGTAAGGAAAGAAAAAAAGAAAAATTTCTTCTCTTTGAACTAAGAGAAAGTAGTTGTATACATAGTCCAATGTTCCATAACTGCAGTGGGTTATCGGTGAAACTGGCAATGTTGGAGGCTATTGGTTTAAGTCTCTTACAGCTCATCACACTAATCTAGCTCTGCGTTTTATGCCTCATAATTTAAGCTTTTCTGCTGTGATCAACGGCAAGTCAAAGCAAGACCTGTATAATATAACATGCATCTTTTGTATCTTTCAAGGTCAAATACCCTCAGGATTAACTTTGGAACCACGTAAAGTGCTTTGTAGAATTGTTGTCAGTGTCAGTCATCAGGACGAGTCATGGCCATTGCTTGACCAGTTTGCTCTCTGTGAAAGCCTGAGAGAATGTTTTGTCTCTAGGTGACTCTCCTTAGACACACTATACTTCATTTATCCCTTTTCTCTGAGGTCCCTTAATCTCCTTGAGCACAAAATTTGGGAAACCACCGAGTTATAGGATGTTACAGCACAGATTCTCTTATGTCCTGGGTCCTCACTGACCTTGAAGGACTAGGGCCAAAATGTTGGCAATCCTTGTAGCCCTTCTTTTTCTCCAATTTTTGGTCTGTTAACTTACATTTTCAACTCTCCAGCAGAGAAGCTTTGTGATACTAATACTCAATAACATAAGTAATTGAGCTTAACATCACCGTCTTTCTGAATATCAAACATCTTAGACCTAGCTTGAAATTGGTATTTTTCCATCAATCATTTATATTCTAATAAATCTCTATAGAATGTGATAAAAGCAGTTACACATTTTTACACACACATTTAGAAGTCCAAGGATGTACAAAATTGTAGCCTGTCAAGTCTATGACATTTTGCCTAGTCTCTTACTCGCAATTAATATCCTGTTTTGTTTTTCTGTTAACCAACCATTTACTTGAGAGAGAGTATAGCAGTTAACTGAGTTTACATTAGAAGCAGTACACATCTAAAAGACCAGAATGATATGCATTCCAAGCATAGTTTTAGTGTTGCATGTTGCTATCATCAATGTGAAAATCCTTTTGAAGGTT
>PVKN010022930.1:0-14982 GCA_004027915.1 Capromys pilorides | reverse complement strand
ACAAGATGTCCTGTCTGCGCGGCTTACGAGAACAGGTAAGCATGTGAGTGAGTCACTGGGTCAGTCAGATCCTGCACCGGGGCCTTCCCACAAAGAGGGGTCTCAGGAACAGAAGGAGGGGGAGGGGGTACTCGGGACCATTAGATGGAGCCAGGACAGTCACCATGGCTCAGAGCCCTCCAGTCTGATGCAGAGACCCCACCTCAGCCTTCATAGACGCTCTGGAATAAGCATTCCAGAGTCCTGCACTTTGCACAGGAAATCCAATGAGAAGGGCACCCCTGCTCCACCCCTCGTGTCCTCCCACCTGTGCATGACAAAAGACACGAGACTCAAGACTGAGGAATGAAGGAAGTGGCAGGCTCAAGGACGGCCCCTCTCTGATTGACAGAGACAACGTGTGCTGCCAGCGGGCTCCCAGGGCAGCTCTCACAGCCTGGCGCTGGGGTTCCTCCTCCCCTCCTTCCCTGCCATGATGCAGGACTCTTCTGCCTGGATCTGAGCCCTGAGCCTGTTTCTAACACAAGAATTCAGGCTCCTTCGCCCCTTCCTGCTTTCCCTCCAACCCCATCTTGTTCTTTTGTCCACTACAGTGCCCTTCCCCCATCTGTCGGTTCCCAAGTTTGCCCCCAGAGAAGGGGCATAGGACCCAACAGCCCACTGGAGATCTTGTTTTACCCTGAGAAAATTTCCCAAAAAGACCAAAAACTCCATTCCAGGAAAATGCCATTCTAAAAATTCAACTCCAGACACTGTGGCAACATTAGGAAAACAAAGGACTTGGCAGAAAGGTTTTCTGAATCAGGACTTTTTCTCTAAAATACCTTTTCCAAATTGCCTCCAATGGGGAGGATTTCGAGGGTCAGTTCTGGAACATGCAGGCGAGTTCCCTCAGCAGCTTCTGGTTCCATGCCGCGCAGCGCTCTCCTGTTTGGGCCAGCGTGGGACCATCTCCCAGGCTTGAGCTCAGAGTCTCTCAAGAGGTTCCCAAGGGAAGCAGCTGTCCCTGCAGAGCCAGGGGATAAAGCTCTTCCCCCTTTCAGAGGGGACTCTTCAGACCCCACTTGCCACCATCTGTGACCAACCTTAGGGCCAGGCTGGGGGTCAGAGGGTCACACTGTGCTTAGGGGAGAGCTGGCCTTCTCCTGTCATCCATGTGAAAAGAAAATATAATCCCCCAGAACATGGTAATTTTCTCTTTTTCAGTGAGCAAGTAAAATCATGTCGATATCATATATAATAATAGGCCAGGCTGGGGAGATAGCTCAGTGGTCTAAGTGCTTGCCTGGCAAGCACAAGGACTGGAGTTCAATCCCTGGTACCACATGCAGCACTGGCCCCAGAAACCCCACACACACTGTGCCAGCCCCTAAAAGCAGGCATGGTGGCTCATGCCTATAATCCCAGCACTGGGGAGGCTGAGACAGGAGGATCACAATGAGTCTGAGCTGCATGGCAAGACCCTGTACCAAATAAAAGATAATAATAATCATGTAATAATAATAATAATAATAATGTCATTACCTTGAATGCTAAACCCGAAACTCTGTGCTATGGCTTATGTCTGAAAGGTCTTTCAGAAGTCTCCCACTGTGAGGAGGATTCTGATCGGAAGAGGTAGGGAGCCTCCTGGCTCCGGGTCTTCCCTTCTCTCTCCGTTCCTCTAGCAGCCGTGCAGTGAACAACTCCCTTCTACCTTGCAGCTCAGCCTTGGGGTTTCTGCTCAGAGCCAACAAACCACTGACTGAACACCCTGGGACTGTGAGTTAAAATGCACCTCTTCCTTCAGTTCAGGTGTTTTTGTCCCAGCAGAAGGAAAGTGAAGGATCAAATGCAGGATGTGACTGTGTTGGGGCAGGGCCTTTGAAGAGGTAATCAAGTTGAAATGAGGTCTCGACTGGAGAAGCTTCTTAAAAAGTTAGGCTCTGCTAGCCTGATGAAAAGCAGAAATGGGAGGGGCCGGGGAAGTAGCTCAGAAGAATAAGCACTTGCCTGGTAAGCACAAGGGCCTGAGTTCAAGCCCTGTTCTGGGGGAAAAAAAATCGTGGAAATGGGGTAAGGAAAGATCCACATGTAGAAAACGGGCCAGCGAGGACACAGAGGGAAGGCAGCTAACTGCAAGCCAAGGAGAAAGGCCTCAGAAGAAATCGCCCTGCCAGTACTATGGTCTTGGTCCTCCAGCCTCCGGAGTGAATGCATTTCCGTTGTGTAGGCCACACTGTCTGTGACATTCTGCTTTGACAGCCTTTGCAAACTAATGCAACACCCATAACATTGATACGGTTATTATCCCCATCTTTCAGGGAACAAAAGTCTCAACAGGCTATGAAACTTGCTAGCACAGCTAAAATTTGAGACTCAACCCTGACACTGCAGAAGACAGGCTCTTAGCCGGGTCAGCGCTTCCCCTCGGTGCTCTGCAGTGTGTGTCCACATTCCACTTATTTATTTATCTATCTATCTATCTATCTATCTATTTATTTATTTTAATTTTTTTATTTGTTTGTTCGTTTTATTTTATGGCTGGCTCAGCCTGCCTTGGTGGTGGGGCTGGCGCAGCATGTGGCGCCAGGGATCTAACTGCAGTCCCTGCAGTTGCCTGAGCTTTCCTAAGCAGGCGCTTTAGACCACTGAACCATCTCACCAGCCTGTTCCACTTATGTGTTGCTGCATAGCAAACCACTTCACAACTTAATGGCTTAAACCCATAGCAGCATTTCTATTGCTTGTGAGCAAACCATTTAGGCAGAGTGTGGTGGGAAAAACAACCTGCCTCTTGGAAGCAGCTGGAAGAACTCGTAGGCTGGACCAAGCCATTCAAAGTCTCATTCATCCACTTCCCCGGCAGTTGGCTGCCAGCTGAAACCTTACCTGGAGCTCTCTGTGGCCCTTCTGAGCTTCTTTCCAACATGGTGGCTGGTTCCTAGGGCAAGCCCTCCTGAGAGACGGAGCCATGCTCATTGTCTCACACTTTCAAATCAGCCTTAGAAGACACCGCATCACTGTCACTAAATTCTCCCCTTAGAGATGAGTCACTATCACAGATCCACACTCAAGGGAAAAATAAGCTAATTTTACCTTGCAATGGGAGGTGTACCAAAGAATGTTCAAGAATGTTTGAAGACCAGTACAATGCATGGCCAATGACATGATTGGACATTTTTCCCAAGTGCTTATTAAGAGCAGCACCATATCAGACTGGAAGTCAAGGTCGTGGGTGAGAGCCTTTCAGCTGTGCAACGCTGCGATTCCAGAAACCATCTACGAGAAGACCAGTACTTGTTTATCCAGTCTGAGGTTCACCTCATCCCTCTTAGTCTCTAGAACGAGTACTGTTCTCAATCAGAAAGGATCTTAGGACACTGGTCATCTGACACTTTATTTGCCACTACGTGCTGACACCGTGGTACCATCTGCTCCTGTCTCCAAGCCATTGGTCTTGAAAGTGCTGCGCACCGAGCCTTTCCTCCATTCCAGTGCCACACCACTGCTTTATGTCCATCTCACCTGATTATCTTTCCAGGGCTATCAAGGAAGGGCTATTATCATCCCGTCTTACAGATAAGAAGCTCACGCCTGCAGGAGATAAGTAGATCTCCTAAGAAGTGGTAGAGGGCAGAGTCGGAACTCCCTACGGTCATGCTCCCATCGGATCTGCTGACACCAAGACCCGTTCTCCTGTCTCTTAACCCTCTCCGGCAACCAGGCTTCTGCATAACAGCCCCCCTGCCTGCCTGCCAGGCCCTCGCATGGCTTCCAGGGCTGCCCATTGTAGCTGCTCTTCTGCTTTTTGAGAGACCTCCTTCTGCTCCTGTTGGATCTTATCCGTGCCACCAGTCTGAACAACTTGCTGGACTTGCGTGGGGCAGTCACCACACTGCCTGTAGCTTTATCTTCCTGGTGTAACTCTATGTCCCAGTCTATCTCAGGCACTGGGTCATTTCCCTTGGCATCACTGGAGAACAGAACCAAGCAAGAGTGTTTCACAAATGACAGGAAGCAGAGGCCTAGAGTTAGACCAATCACCATCCAAATCTTAACTGCACAATTTATCACTTGCTCACAGAAATAATTAGGCCCACATTGCTCACTGTGAGGCCTCTCATTGAGTTAATACATGCATAGGGCTTGGTACAGTGCCTGGCACAGAGGGAATGCTTAATGATATTACTTATCTTTGCAGTGACTGTTATCAATGGTATTTGTAAAGATCCACAAGAGACCCCAGCATATGTTAGTCATTCAACCAGTGATAGCTGCTAATCTCATTGTTTAAATCCTGGAAGAGCTACAGGAATTCAGAGAAGGGCCAGATAACAAGGTAGCGAAGACAGAAAGCAGGCTGCCTGAGCAACCGTGCGGCTCCGCAGATCCCAGTCTAATCTTGGAGCGTGGGTATGGCCGGCCTTGATGAAGTGGAAATGCCTCCCGGCAGAGCTCTCCTCCTCGTCTGCCTCATTAGGAGATGACAAGACTTTCCTGAGCTTGGGAACACCTGGGGAAAGAGATTTCAAGACAGAAAATCAGAAATTCTCTCTTTCTGTCCTCCTGCCTGGCATGTGCCACTGTGGCAGCCCAGCCACTGGCCACCACACTGTGCCCTGCTCGGCCAGTTGTGCTGTGGGTCTATGGTTTCGCAAGCTTCGTTGGAGGCTGTGTATCCCCAGAAAGCACAAGAAATGTCCAGTGAGTGGGTCAGAGGGCAACCGAGCTCCCAGCTTCAAACCCGCCCCATCAAGCTGTAAACTGCAAGCAGGTAGACAGAAACCGCCCTACGTATGGATCATCACACACACACACACACACACACACACGCACACGCACACGCACACGCACACGCACACAAGCATCTGGGAGCTGCAATACTGATGTGCTCCCTTTTACTTTCTGGGGTTGCCTGCAGCCAAATCCAGCCATGCTTACAGCCCCTGGACTCCATGCTGCTCAGGCTGGAGCACAAACGGGCACAGATGCAATGGCACAGAACAATGCCACCAGCTCAGTTACAGCGGCCTGGCTCCCAAGCTCCTCTTGACTTGTCTTTAAGCCAGATAATCAATGAGGTGACATGGATTTTTCCCAGACCACTCTCATGTCCCTCTTCCAATCATACATGACCTGGTGGCCTCTAGCATGACCTCTGTTATGGTTCGTGTCTATTTGTCCCCAAAAAGCCTCAGGCAGTCATGGGGACTTCTGTGGGGACTTTGGAATTTCTATTTTGTGATTAATTCATGATCCAATGCTGGGAGTGTGGGTGTGAGGGCTATACTAGCCCTGGGATGAGTGATCTGCATTACAATGTAAGCAGGGCGAAGAGACTTCTGTCAGCCACAGCTGCGGCCCCTCCCTTCGCTCTTGGCTGGTTTTGGCCACCATGAGCTGTGATCCTTTGCCTTGTGTCACTCTGCCTTGGAGCCAGCTGAGTACGGACTGAAACCGCCACTGTGAGCTAAATAAACCTTTCCTTCCTTAATTTGGGGTGTTGGGTATTTTGTCCCAGCCACAAGAGAAGAGTAACTGAGACGACCTCTAGGAATTTGTCGCTGCTCATGTTGCCACCCTCCTGCAAGCCAGGCCTAATCCAGACTCCTCTGCTCTGGCCCCCAGCTGCTCAGCCTGTCTAGGATCCAGTTCTCCTGTGCCACTGCTATGATTATCCTACATAACAACCAATCCCCAACTCTTAGTGCCATATAAAAACAAATACTTATTTTTCACTCACATGGTCTCTGGGTTGGCTCAAGTTCATGGCAAGGGTCCAGCATAGGTCAAGTCCCTGTTTCCCTTCTATGACCAGTAGATACCTGGGGAAGGCCCCTCACTTTATGGATAGAAGAAGCCCAAGAAAAGGCCTTTGGAAACTATACATGACTTCATGTAACTCATTCAACTCAGAACTGGCTCATGATCAACACCATCTATAATCCATTGGCAAAGTAAGCCAATTAACCAGGCCCACAGTTGGTGAGATTGTGTATATAAAAGGTCCTAGTGAGGTGTGTACAAAGTCATATGGCAAAGACCCTGGGCAGGACACACAATTCTATGACATGGAATGGGTGAAGAATTCAGAATGATAATTCAATCTCCATTGTTTCTTAAGCCAGACCCTCCCACGGAGACCCTTCCCACTCCACCTCTGGCCCTCGGCCCTCGCCAGGAGCACTTGGCAGGAAGTGTCCACCTGACTGCTCCTCTAGAATTGTTAGGAAACTCGTGGGCCTAATTAGCTTCTCACTCCCTGCAATATACTGGTATCAGGAGAGGCTAAGACCCAAAACTGGAAGTTGGGAAGACCCTGGAAGGCATGGGAGTTCCCCCTACTTCCTCTCCTCATCACGGGGGAGCTCTGTCTGCTCTCTGCACAGCTCTCTGGCTCTCTGGCTGGAAACCCCTTTCTCCGCCCCTCTACTATCTTGATGAAATGAGCCCTGTACCAGCCTTGGGCACCACAGCAGCACCACCTTTGTCACCTGGCTTTAGAAGGATCTTTAGAAGATTCCAAGGTCCGAATTCCAAAGTCCCATAGCAGGACACTCAGACTGGAATCCTTCAGTACAAACCTGGCTGCCCACCCACAAGACAGAGGGAAGCATAAGAGCGAGGGACTGCCAGATGCCAGGCAAAGCACAGACACCAGAGGCTTCCCACTGGAGTCCACTAGGCTGGCTCTGGCTGGGGAGGTGGTTTTATCTGCCGTTCATTGTTCTTGGCATTTTGTTTGTTTGTTATGTATTTAGCACAAGTCTACAGGGTCTCACTATACAGACTGGACTCTAGTGACCCTCCTGTTTTCAGCCTTTCCAGCACTGGGAGTACAAGCATGTTCCATCACACTCAGTCTCCAACACCGTCTCATTGCGCCCCAGGAGCGGGGCTAGCATGGCAGGCTGGGATGGAACCCCCACCTCTGCCTCTGCCTAAGCAGGTGCTTTAATCCACTGAGCTATCTGACCAGCCCTAGGATTCTTGTTTTGATGTTTTGAATTGCTTGATAAAATTTAGCAACTGAAAAGTTCATATACAAATCCACATACTTTTTCTCATGAACACAGTAAAAGATCTCAGTTAAAAGGGAATGCAAAGGATCCTATAGGTCTTGATTTTTGTCTGTGTAGTACCAAGGATCCATTCTAGATCCTTCAACCCAAGCTATATTCCCAGGCTCTTTATCTTTTTCTTGTTTTGAGAAAGAGTCTCCCTAAATCACAATGTTGCCAAGGCTGGTCTCAAACTTGAGATCTTCCTACCTCAGCCTCCCAGAGGGCTTAGACTGCAGGCATTACAACCTCACTGGGCTGCCACTTTTTTTACACACACCATACATGGATTGCTTTGATGGTTTGGAATCTTTGAAGCTCTGGAACGGAATCCCATGTCAGAAAGGAATGTGTTCCCTATTGCTGAGCAGTTTTCTACATCGCCATATTCCTCACCAATTCCCATTCTCTTCCCATCACTGAGGTCAGAGGTCAGTAATTAGAGCATCTTTTTGGATTTTTTTGCAATAGAACTAAGAAGAAAATAAGTCTATACTGTGTATATTGTACCTGTTGTAGTCGGGGCTTGCAAGGCACTAGATCTAAGACATGATAGGACTATTTCATAATATTCATCCAAGGAGTGAATTGCAGAAGAGTGCCAGACATCTGTCCACACACTAGAGATCCAAAGAATCCAGTTGAAGGCCTAGATCCCAGGGCAGTGACCTGCACAACTCCAGCTAAGGACCAGAGCCCATGGCACTGTCCTCAACAAACCCAGCTGGAGGCCTAGAGCCCGTGACAAGATCACATACAAGTCTGCACCAAGAACCTGCACTGGGAAGACCCAAAGGCCAGTGGTGGAAGCTTGGGAGTCTGCACCAATAGGTGAAGGCTCTGTGCCAGCAGGCCAAGGGATCTGCACTGGGGCCAGGCAGCAGCACTCAAGGTAAGGACAAGAGCCCACCCGCAGAGAGAACTGCAGCCATCCTCAGCAACAGCAAGGACCCAAGCCCCTCCAACAGTTAAGAACAGCTGAGCTAAACCAGGAACACCAGTGTCACAAGATTCGCCAGGAGAATCTGCAGCACACCATCTCCCTCTTCAGTTCTTCTTTCATGTTGTTGGCAGTGACCCTCAGGTGGGCCTTCCACAGCCAGGACCACGCTGATTCAGTTCAGCTGGGTGTCACATTAGTTAATCCACCACAGTACTTCTTAAACGTATAAGATATATGCATATGCATATATATGTTCTACTTTAGCATATATGTATACACACATACAATCAAGAGTGGAGAAACCAAAGAACATCAGAGAGTTGTATATTTGTATATACGCAAAACAAAAAATGGAAACATAGCCTTTATTAGTCCAACATTTTTCTTTCTTTTCACTTATATATTTGGTAAAGGGTCTCACTACATAGCTCAAACTCCTAGTGATCCTCCTGTTTTCAGCCTCCCCAGCTCTGGGATTACAGGTGTGAACCACCATGCCCAGACTTGGTCACCAGCTCAGCATGCCCCATGGGCAGGACCGGGGATTGAACCCTGGACCCTGCTCTTGCCAAAGCCAGCACTTAGTCTGCTGAGTTATCTCACCAGCTCAGTTCAACATTTTTCCAAGTGTGACATGCAAATAAAATGTCTCAGTATCAAAAGAATCTAACCAAGGACATCCCCACTAGTACGTGGAAATGTAATGATTCAAAATTAAGAACTTAGGTTTCAACAGGTTTTTTTTTTTCTACCGCAAATAGAATAAGCAATGCATCTGTGAAATGATATTTTGAAGACAGGGATAATATTATTCCATCTTTGCAACATTCTATGAATGACGATATAAAACAGTACCTAGTAAGAACAAAAATTCATACCTTGAACCAAAACAAGGGTTGGCAAGTGGAAGACAAAACAGAGAAGCTGTTCTTGGCAGGATGACGACATGGCTGCGAACTTATGGGACAGGCTGTGTGAAAAAGTCCAACCATTTGTGGAATTTCCTAGGGAAGCTTATGAGAGCCTCGTTTAAATAATACCACCCAGTCAGCTATATTTATTTATGGTTCCACAGCGACTTCAGTGTGACTGGAGACCTTTTGGGCATGGTGTCCATCACAGGTACTATTTCAGGAAATGACTTGGCTTTGTATGTTGAGAAGTCTTGAAAAATTTAAAGCAGACGGGTCATAATTAGTAAGCCTGACTACGCAAGAGAGCGCCCGGGCTGGTCAGCATGAAGTCCACCGTGGTAAATTTCGCACAATCATGGAAACTAATTTATCAGGAAGTGCTAGAAAGTGAAACTAGGCCAGATCACAGATCTCTGGAGCTCACTCCCATGGCTGAAAGCACAAAGTTCAATGTTTTCTTGATGAGCTAGATATGCAACAGCCATGACATCCATTTGCTCCAATGAATGAATGATGGGTTGTAGATAGCCTGTGGGTCTCTTCTTCGTGGGATGTGGGAGGCTGCTGCAAAATTATTAACATATCCACGTTATTCAGTGAAAATGCTCACATTTAGAGACTGGGTCAAAATACTGGTCTTTTCAGCAAATATCGTAAGTCACCTCACACTTTCAAATAGTTCTTGGCAAGAATCTCCACAAGGACGCAAGTCAGCTACTCAGTTTGTTCATTCTTAGAAAAACTCATTTAGTAAAAAAATAATCTGACTCACTTTCCTGTGCCGAAGTCAATTTTCAGAAATGATAAAGGTTAGTTAAAATGCTCTCATTGTGGAGGTAAAGATAGAGTGCAGAAAAGGGACTCGAACGTTATGAAAATTACCTTTCTCAATTAAATGCTGTGCCACACACAGTTACACTCCTCTTTCTCCATTAACCTTGTGCCATAAACAGAATTTTTTGAACCATAATTCAGCCCTAAAAACTAAATTTTTCAATATTAAAATGCCAGAATTTTGCAAATATCTCAGGAGTGGTTGCCCTAAATATAAAAACCATCTTACAAAGATTCTATCCATGCTCAGCCATGGACAGCTGTTTTCCATTATGAAACTAAATAAAACTATTGCTCTCAGTTAAAAGATTCAAGGTTGAATTCTATACAGCACATTGCAACATGAAATGCAAGACTCAACACTGACATGCTGAGGCAAAAGACCAAGTGTCATATTTCTGGTTCCAAAGCAAAGAAGTGATGAAGTATGAAAAAAAATTAATAAATACATATTTCTATTTTTTTCAAACATTATGTTTTTCAATTTCAACCTTAATAAAATAATCTCCAATATCATGCATATTTTTTCTCTATATGCTTATGCCATAGTCAAGTGAAAAGGAACGAAAGCTTGATTACATTTCTGGAAGTGGATTATTCTCACACCCAATCCACTTCTCTCATTTTTGGAGCCTTACCGAGTTCTGTAAGAATCTGACTTTGCAACCTTGAGTGTCTACGCTCCATATAATGTGTGTCATTTGCTTTAAAAAGAAAGAAAAACACTCGTTCAAAAATAATGCATGGGGCTGGTGAGATAGCTCAGCAGACTAAGCGTCTGCTTTGGCAAGCACAGGGACCACGATTCGATCCCCAATACCACAGAGGGTGCACTGAGACTGCGAATGAGTCCAGGCATGCTGGTGCGTGCCTGTAATCCCAGTGCTGGGGAGGCTGAAAACAGGAGAACGACTCCAAGTCTGAGCTACATAGTGAGACTCTGAACCAAATACATACACGGAAAAAAAAATCAAAAATAATGCATGGTCACTTAGGGCCGAAAACAGACAATCCAGAATAGAAACAGGCTGCTATCCTACGACTGGAGAGCAAATGCCAAAAATAAACAGAAGAAAATACACATTTAGAGACGGTTCTTGACGTACAATGGCTTGAATTCTGATCATTTTCTAGCTAGTGATAGGAGATCTCCCCGCACAGAGGAGGGCAGCTGCAGCAGACCGCAGCTCCAAGCCAGGCGTGATCACAGGGGTAAACAGTCTTGGGCTGTGTTGCTAAGCTTGGAGGTCTGATACCTCAGATGGCTTTGCGACTTACAATCGGTTTATCAGGACATAGCCCCACTGCAAATAGAGTGTGGCAGCTTTCTAATTAAAATGAAATCCAAATAAATAAGTAACAAAATATAAATAAAACAATATCCCACTCCATGGAAAGTTTTATAGATTTCTCATAAATGTGTTCTACAGGAAATGTTCATAGCTACATTATGTTCTGTACTTGAGATAAACGTTAGGTTATTTATTATTGTTAAGATTTAGGCTTTTCCCATTTTGAACCGTTCATCCCGAGATCAGTCCTTACCTGCTGCCGTGTTATTGTTCATAATAGCAGGTCCTAAGTTCCCACTTACAGCCTACTAGGAAGGCTGGACTTCAATCGAGTGAGACTTTGACAGAGCTGAAGCGTGATTCAAGTACGTGGGCCCCTCCTGAGTCGAACAAATCCAGCACATCTATTTTTCTCCACTTTTAGATGTTATTATTGTCCAGAGGGGGACAGGTAATTGTTCTGTGTAGTCAGAGGTCTCTGGTTGGTTCATCCCCCTTGAGGGGAAGCCAGAGCTATTATGGAAAGGTAACATCCAAGCTCCCCTAGTAACAGATGCCTAAGGGCAATCAGAGAGCGCCACTCAAGGTCAAAACCAATGGCCAAACAAGACCCAACCACAGGCTGGGGAGATAGCTGAGTGGTCTAAGCGTGTGCCTGGCAAGCACAAGGTCCCAGGTTTGACCCCTGGTACCCCATGTCGTGTCAACCACCAAACCCCAGGCCCACCCTGCTGACTCCAAAACTGGGTGTGGTAGTGGGTGCCTATGATCCCAGCACTGGGGAGGCTGAGACAGGAGGACCTAGGAGTCTGAGCTGTGGAATAGCAGCAGACCCTGTATCAACAGATTAATTAGTTACATTCATCTTTTTTTCAAGACCCAACTACCTAGACACTACTGCTGTCTCCCCCTGGACTGTGACCTGTGACTGTTCAGTCCTCAAATCCTCACTCACCCCTGTCTTTCAGAAATGTCTGCGTAAGTCACGTAGGTCTATAAATCCTCCGAGTCCCAGGGCAGGGAAGAGTAGATAGGATGTCTCCAAGCGGGAGGGAGGGGGGGAGGCAGGGAGGAAGGGAGGGAGAGCAGTCTTTTTTGCTTAATTAAGAAGTCATCTCTGACAACCTCAGGGATGCCCCAGATTGAGAGGAGGTGGGCCCCACCATCAGGGAGCCTGTGGCGGAAAGAAATGCAGTTCGCTGCTCTGATCAAAGGCTCCTGGGGAACTTGCTGATGGCATCAAGTGGGCAGGTCAGCATGTGAAAATAAGCAGGAGCCGGCCGCGGCAGGAAGGAAGCCCTCAGAACCTACCCGGGCTGGGGCCGCGGGGCAGCCGGGGGATGCGCGAGGCAGAGGCCGCCTGCTGCGGCTGGACCGCGCCCACCAGCTCCTCAGGCCCCACGTCGGTCGGCCGAATAACGATCTTCAATAAAACAGAGATACAAACTTAGCAGCGAATGACAGAAGGAAGAGTCCCCGTGGCCAGGTGAACACGTGTATTCATATCCTTATGCGACCCCATGAACTTCAAGTTTTGAAAAGCGATGAGCCCCTCGGTAAGGATGGAAATGAGGGGCGTCCTGCGTCAGAGGAAGAATTGCAGCACATTACTGAACATCTTAAAGCAGTTGCCTTAGTTATTTGTACTTGTTCCTGGGACGAATACCCGACACTCAAAATTAAGGAAGAAATCGTTTATTAAGCTCACCGTTTTTGGAGGTTTTAGTCCATGCTCTGCCGCCGGCTCCAAGGCAAACGGCAGCGGCACAAAACAACCAAAGGACGGAGGAGGAGCGACAGCTGTAAGACCCGGGCTCCGCCGCGAAGCTGCGAAGTGGGGCGACCAGGCCTAGACCTCTCCAAGCAAGCGGGACGTGGGGCGCAAGAAGCCCGTCGCAACGCCTTTATATATACTTTTTGTGCTGAGTCATTCTGGGGCGGCCAATCGCACCCCAGGGCGTAACCAATCGGGCCCCAGGGTGGGCCCAAGGAGCCAATGCGACCAAGCTTCCTACATCAAGTTGACACAGTGTATCAACTTCCACACCAGTAAGGAGGATTCGCTGAGGAGCAGCACGTGGTGGCTAAGTGCTGGTCCTGACCTCCAGGTCCCTGTGGTAGGGGACACAGCTGCCCCAGCGGCTGACCCCAGAGTCTGTCTGGGAGCCACATACAGGTGAGCGGAAAAAGGATGAGAAAGGGGGTGATCCATGTGTAGCCTGTGTACAAGACAGTGACCGCCCCTTGAGCCCCTTTGCTGACCTCACTGGAGGAGTCTCTGAATCCTGAGGCCAGCGACTGGGGAAACTGAGGTAGGAAGTGAGAGAAGAGAAGCAAAGGGGAGAAAGAGGAGGGCGGGAAATGTCACTGTTAGCAGAGAAGAGGGGCAGCAAGAGGAGAAGCCCGGTGTCTTAGCACCTTAGAAACTCAGAGCCAGACGGCCATAGCCTCCCTGTGCCCACATACGCCAAGTCTGGACTGACCTTTCGGCCTCTCCTTCTCATCCCAGACTAGCAAGGCTTCCAGACCCAGGGAGAGCCTGCAGCACCGGAGAAAGCCAGCAAGAGCAGCTCGTTGTATATCACAGCCAGAAGGCAGAAGATCATGTCTGAGGTTGATAAATCAAAGCAGGACGGTCTACGCACGTTATTTAGATATGCTTTAGAAGGGAAACCCAGAAAGATCAAAGTGGACATCTCTCGGTAGCAGAACAGGAGACAGGAGAGGGGCGGGAAGGACAGGCAACTGTTGCTTTCCATTAGAAGTCCTTTGGCACTCTGTGATTTGATGGGGCTTTATTTTCACTCTTAAAATAGTTTTGAGGAAAGGTCACATTGTAAACGCTATTGCCAAAAAAGAAATCGTTGTAACAATACATTCCTGTGTAATCTTAAGTTTTTCTTCCTGTTGCAGTTTTGAGTTTTTTCCAGCAACCCAAGCAGATAGAGATTCTCTAGCAGTTCCTTCGTGTATGTCCTTATTGGGTAGCAAGCACCTTGTGTTTAGAGGATTGTTATAGAGAAGGAACCAGATGACATTGCCCCTGAGGTACTCAGCAGAGGGTTCTCTTACATTGTTTGCCAAAGAGGAAATTAAGATGGAAAAGATCACATAAAAATCTTCTGTCGCCTCCCGTATTTTTTTTAATGTATTTGGTACAGGGTCTCACCACACAGCTTGGACTGGTAGTGATCCTCCTGTTTTCTGCCTCCCCAGTGCTGGGATTACAGGCATGCGCCACCACACCCCATCTCAGTGGCCAGCTCAGCATATCCCAGGGGCAGGGATCGAACCCCAGTCCCTGCACTAGCCTAAGGAGATGCTTAGTCTACTAAACTATCTCACCGGCCCCTCACCTCCCACATTTCTTGAGCACATACAACCTGTCAAGCAGAGCTGGGTAGCTCAGTCAGCAGAGCATCTGTCGAGCAATGTTTGAGATGCTGGAGGAAGAAAAAGTACTTCCCTGAAGATAACTACATTCTAAGGCGATAGGGGAGGGCAGAATGCAGGTCAAAAAGGCCCCACAAATAAAAGAGAAGGGACATCAGAGACCGCCAAGACCTGTACATAGGATGGAAAAGGTCCACTAATAGAGAACGGCTGAGTCACCCGAGTGTAGATGATGAGGGTGGGACAATTCCTGAAAGGTGACAGTGACATTTAACCTGAAGTCTGAATGAAAAGAAGCCAGCCTTGCAACCACCAGGTAGGACTGCAATTGTGACTACAAGAGTTCTAAGAATGGGAAAGAAGAAAGCTTTCATAGGACAGATCTGTCTAAGAATGAGCAGAAAGCCACTAGGGTTTGGCCCAGTAGATATAGGAAGGGGTAGGAAGAAATAAACAGAAAGAGCTGAGATCAGAGCATGTTGGGGCTGTGAGGCATGGAAAAGAATTTGGGTTTCATAATAACCAAAAACAAAGCAAGAGAAGGGTTTGCTATGAGCTATGCT
>PVKN010022929.1:0-14987 GCA_004027915.1 Capromys pilorides | reverse complement strand
ATCCATTATTCAATTCTAAAAGAATTTCTACATTTTCATGTGCTTGTTTTAACAATAACCTCACTCTTGATAGCAGTGTACTGTGGTAATCTGTATCTTGCTATGATAAAACAGCATAGATACAGTAAATTACAAAGAACAGAAGTTTATAAGGCTCACAACTTTAAGTGCTGAGAAGTGTAAGTTGGAGAGGGTACAACCTGGGGAAGATGCAGGCAGAACTATCCTCTCATGTCTCTACGTGGCAGAGGGAAACAAATGGCAAGAGGACATGGAGAGAATGGCAGGAGGGACTTGACTTAGCCTTTTATTATAAGCTCACTCCTGCAGTAGCCTGCTCAGTGCAATACCAGCCTTAATTCATGGGGCAGGATTCACATCTAAGTACACGTTCTGCCTTATAATTGCCTCCTCAATCTATTGAAAATGCCAACAATTTCAACATGAGTTCTGGGATAAAAATTTGTACTAATGTTATTGAGACAATGTATCATGTCTGCCTCTGAATAACTACCACGAAGACAACAATATGCAATATATTAAGTATTGTAACTGTCCTACCAAACTGTTTTGATTTTTTTTTTGGTATGGGGGATTGAACTCAGGACCTTGTGCTTGCCAGGCAAGCGCTTACTCCACTGAGCTATCTCCCCAATCCCCTACCAACCTGTTTTGAAAGTGTCTCATTGCTATTTCTTTCTCATTAAAATTAATTTAAAAATGAATAAATGAGTTTTGGATGGGACATTCAACCCACTGTAATTCACTTCTCCCAGCAATCTCATGTGGACTTTCTCTGCTTACACATCCTGGTGAACCTATGTGTCTGAATTAATTCTTTTTCTAAGATACCATCAAGACACTCTAGCAGCAGATGACAGTGAATGAAGATAAACCCCAGAAGAGAGACCAAGTGCATAGGAACAAGGAAGCTTTCATTGACAGCGCACCACTGACCAATGCCCTGACTTTAGACCAGGACTCCGGAAGTTGTTGGTACCCACCTAAGTTTGCATTGAGGGTATACACTTTTCAGGTGTCCATAGTTACGTTACCTTATTTGCAGGAATTTTACAAGAATGTTTTCATTTCCCAGACACTGGTGACAATCTTTGGTGGTATGTATGTAAGGTAACATGGGAAGGGTGAGGGAGTGAGTTTATCTATAGTAAAAGTGAGCTTAGGTTTCCCTCCTATAAAATGGAGTCTCTTGCCTCATCAACATAAGTATTAGGGCCATTCCAGTAGCTTCATTGCAACCTGATAGACTGTGAAGATCCAGGCTAAAGATACCCATGCTGAGGGGCTATATTTTTCCTTCAAATTAGCAGTGTTGGGAGGGTTAGAGTTTATCACAGGCAAACTGCGTAACGTCACTTGACAACTTCTGTGGTGTGGGATCCCAAACAACTCTGAGTTGGACATCTAGGCTGAAAACTTCTAGAAAGCAATGTGAAATCTGCAGTGTCTTCATTCCTAGAAAATAAAGCTTTAGTAGGCAGAGAAGAAAGCAGTCAACTAATTCTACCATGTATTATTTTAGATTATGGGCTAGATCTCACAATCTTGCAGATTGACTGCTATTACATCCAACGACTTGACCATGAATATCCCCCAGGGAAAGGGGATAAATGAAAAGATAAATGGATCTTATGTATTGCAATCAGATCCAACTCATTCACTATCCCAGAGGACTGGTCACTCAAAATGGAATAGGATAGTAAGTGTGTGTCATGATGGAATCTCATGTAAACATCCATGTTCACGTTATTTCTACATGTGGAACAAGCAGGCCATGCTGGTACCTGGTACCACCAGGACATGCAGCAACCCCTCCCCACCAACACCAATGCAAACAAGCAGGCTCAGTGGTTTACATGGTGACCTAGTTAAAGGCTGACCAGCCCTGAACATCAGCAGCCCGCAAATTCACCTCATATTTCCATGAAAAACAGGCTCTTGCTAGAGGGGCAGTGTTTAGCTCCTGACATGGGCATGGCCATCCACCCATTCAAATCAGCTCTACCGATTGCTTCCTTTTAGCCTGAATAGCAGAGGTGAATGCTACGATTTGTATGTATTTGTCCCCACAACGCTTCATGGGATCATAGGACAGACTTCTCGAGTTTGTGATTAACTCATGATCCACTGGGATTATGACTGTGACTCCTGCTAGTCTTACGGGTATGAGTACTACTCCTAGCCGGGGTAGTATAAGTACCACACGCTAACTGATTGCACCACTGGAGCTCCCTAGCCTGGGATAGATAGCCTGAATGCAACTTTTAAGAGAGGCAGACTTCCTGTCTCTGTGGCCATTGTTGTTTCTCTCCTCCATTTTGCTCTTGGTCTTTGCTGCCACCATGAATTGCTGCTTTCTGCCATGTGCCAGTGTACCTTGGAGTGAACCGAGTATAGACTAAAACCTCCATTAAGTGTGAGCCAATTAAATCTTTCCTTCCTTTCTTTTGGGTGTCAGGTATTAGTTCCCAGCAAGGAGAGAAGAGTAACTGAACCAGTGGGGAACAAACAATTTATCTGGTCAGAGACAAGCATAATGCCCGCAGAGAAAAGGGTGCAACCTGATTCCGTAACTGTTCACAGTAAGTCCCAAAGTTAACAGATACTGTTTACAAGCCTATGTCCACATAGAGTGGAGGGTTGGCCCTGTTATCTGTGTGCCAGTGGGAGGAAGTACAAACCGAGTGTGGATGGTCATCACAGTCCTGGGTACACAGAGGGCCTGGAGGCAGTAAAAGTACCTCAAAAATACATAGGCCTTGCAGGTGTAGAGAGCCAGTCAAAACAGGTTATGTTCAAAGACTATAGATCTTGCAGAGAAGCACTCATTGAAAAACAGAGGAATGTTTTCTGTCCCTGAGCCATGTTTTGATTCTTCTGTTTGTTACTATTTTGTATTTCCTTCAATGGTTTATTGGGGTCATTTTTAGCTTTTTCTTCCTTTTTTGTCTGTATTTCATGTTTCCCCACCTTCTCTGCTCTTTTCAATTTTTCTCTTCCTTGTTGTCCTTCATTTCTTCTGTTCTGTTCTCTTTTCATGTTTTCCATTAGTTCATTCATTCCTGTGCATCTTCTGTAAAGCTGTCATTTCCTTAATTCCTGAATAGGACATCTCATTATTACACCAGGTGAAGGACCAGGTCTGACAGGGGAAAGATCATGCAGGCAGAGAGCCTATTGCGAGAGCCCTAAAACCCCAGATCCAGTGGATCATGAGCAACATGGTTGGCCCCCCTGCAAAGCCTTCAATGCAGTACTAATAGCGATTTCTCTCCTGGCATTTCTGCAAAGCCTGGGGAGCTGTTAATCAAGCAATCATTTGCTACAAATTGGCCAGGTTTTTACCATGACAGGTAAGGTTGTTCTAGGTACCCATGGTCCTTCCAGGAGACACTTGCATAGCCTTAGGGTTTAAAATGACTTATTTCAGAAATTCCTGTGCTGCACCCACTCTGTGTAACTGCCCTATAACTTCAAAATGATCCTGGTCACCTCTTTTACTACTTTCAAAGCCTAAATTACTTGCCCAAGATATAGGAACCTGAATGAGTAAATGTACTTCTTCTCTACCTAAGCTGTGTTCCATCAGTTCTCCAATCAGTCCAGGGTGGCCTCCTTTGATGCCCTGTCCTTACTGCAGAACAGATCCATTAAGTCCTTGGTTACATGGTTCTATTACCTATCATGACTCTCATCTCTGAGAGATGTAATAACTTAGATTTAGATGTCCCACACAGAGCCTCCTGCACTCATAGATGAGGCTCCTCACACTGCCTGAACAAGGGTTGTGTGATATGAGGAATAAGGCTTTGTGGTGCTGCATTAATACACTCATTGAAATTAACACAACTCTGGGTGAGGCGACACAGATTAACTCAAGACAGAAATCTCATACTGAGTGTGAGGCCCAGATGGGATAAAAAGGAAAGTTATGTACTTTCTCTGAGACCCACCAATATGGGCTGCATTTGCACCAAGAGAGTGAAGAAGGTAGCCTGGGCTATCAGTAAGAAATATTTCATATTCATGGGCAAGGATTCCCACACCAACAGGGACATGTTCAAAGGGATCACTATATTACACAACAAAAAGTTCCATGACAAAATAGCAAGCTATGTCACACACCTGAGGAAGCAGATTCAGAGTGTAGGCATCCATTGGTTTTACCCCCAGTGATTCTACCCAGGAGGCACAGCATTAGGAGTGAGAAAGATAGTGGAAAAAAAAAGCTGGGCTAGGTTGTTGCTAGTATGTATGATAGCCAAGACTAACTCAATACATAACAAAATGATCCTTTATTTATACTTTTGAAGTTAGTAACTTATGGGACAAGATTTCATAGCAACTTATAGCCGACCTGAACCAGACAGGATACTTTACTCAGGACTGAGATAGCTCATTTGCTTTAGGCATGGAGGTCCAGTCCCACTTACATACATTTGATCGATTTCTAGCCTCCTTCACCTCCCAACATGACCCCCTTTTTGTGTTTTTTTCAGAGATGGTGTTCCATTGCTCTTAGAGAACCTGTATTTGGAGAAGTCTTTTAAGAATCTTTTTATGCCAGTCCAGAGATTATGAGTACTTAAACTCAGCAGTATAACCCTATACAGTCCAACAGTCCGTAATAGAAGCAGGTTATCTGCACAGTTGGCAACTGTCAGAAGTTGATAACTTGAGACTTTTATAGTGTGGCATGTTAACATGGAATTACTTTTACATGTCATGGTTTGACTTTTCTGCTGGATGGTTAAGATCAAGTTAAAGCAAGACCTATAGAACTGCAAATACAACTTTTTTGTTGTACAAAGTTGCCCAAATCTCAGGATTTACCTGGGAACCACGTACAGCACCTTTTAAATCTTCTGTCATTGTCAGCCATCTGGATAATTCATGGCCATTGCTTGACAAATTTGCTCTGTGAGAGCCTGAGAGATTTTTTTTCTCTCCAGATCACTCTCCTTAGGCACATTATACATCAGCAGTCACTTTCCTTTGTGGCACCATCATCTCCTTGATCAGAAAATTTGGGAGACAACTGAATTACAGGATGTCAGAGCAGAGGTTTTCTTATGTCCTGAATCTTCACTGACCTTGAAGGACTAGGGCCAATATACTGGCTATCCTTTTCTTTAGTCCATCTATCTCTCTGATTTTTATCTGAAAACTTTAGTTGTTAAACATCCAGAAGAGAAGTTTAATGACATTACCCTGTAACAGAGGCTACTGAGCTCAGCATTGCTGTCTAAATGTCAAGCACCTTAGACATAAAATGGAACTTTTATTTTCCAACAACCATGGATATTCTTTTCCTTTTCTGGGTACAGTGGGCTTTATTGGTGGTGTGCAGTGGTAGCAAGCCAGAGCTCACAAGGCCCCTCCCCTTGTAGGGGCCTGGGATGGAAGCTGTGAGGGGGAGATTCTCAGTGTTGGGGCAAAGTAGTTCAATGACTTCTACAGTGTAGCCTCTCCATCCTTCTGATTTTGCTGGGCTGTATTGGTAGGGCCACTTATTCCTTGAGGGCCATGTGGACCATAGGTCCACTGCCCTGTTGTTGTAGCTGAACTCATGGTCATATGTAGAAATGAGCTTGACAAAGTGGCCATTCAGTGAGACGCCAGCCCCAGCATCAAAGATGGAAGATTGATTGTCAGTGTTGAAATTGCAACACACAACCTGGTCCTCAGTGTAGCCCAAGATGCCTTTGAGGGGACCATCTGACACCTGTTTCCTCACCTTCTTAATGTCATTGTATTTAGCCACTTTCTCCAGGCAGCAGGTCAGATCCATCACTGACACACTGGGAGTGGGCATGTGGAAGGCCATGCCTCTGAGCTTCCTGTTCAGCTCCAGGGTGACCTTGCACAAGGCCTTGGCAGCACCAATGGATGCAGGGATGTTCATTGGGGCAGCCCTGTGGCCAATACACCACAACTTCCCAGAGATGCCTTCCACAGTCTTCTGGGTGGCAGTGAGTGTGGCAATGATGGCGTGGACTATGGTCATGAATCCTTCCATGATGCTGGAATTCTCATGAATCACCTTGGTCAGTGCTGCTAAGTAGTTGGTGGTACAGGAAACTTGCTGACAAACTTAAGGGAGTTGTTATACTTCTCATGATTCACAGCCATCATAAGCATGGGGCATCAGCAGAAGGGGCAGAGACGCTCACCCTTTTGGCACCATCTGGTGAGCCCAGCCTTCTCCATGGTGTTGAGGACACCAGAGGACTCCACCACATATTAAGCGCCAGCAGTACCCCACTTGATGTTGGCGAGATCTCGCTCTTAGATGGTGGTGATGGCTTTTCCACTGATGATGAACTTCTCATTCTCAGCCTTGATAGTGCCATGGAATTGCTGTGGGCGGAATCCTACTGGAACACGTAGACCATGTAATTGAAGTCAGTAACAGGTCAGTGATGGCCACAACATTCACCTTGGTAGAGTCTAAAACAGCCCCGGCAACCAGGCATCCAAGACAGACAAATCAGTTCACTCTGAACTTCACCATCTTGGCTCAATGGCTGCTGGCTGCACGAGAAGAATGGCTGTAGGCAGGTGCGCAGGAGCAGAGAGCATATTCTAATATTTAAATCCCCATAAAGTATTAAAAAACAATTACACATTTTCACACAGAAATTTAGAAATCAAACCATATACAACATTGTAACAGGACAATCCTATGACATTTTGTGACATGCTTACATTTTTGTTGCGACATAACATTACCCTTTTAACCAGTCTTCTTTGCCTAATACATAAGAATTTTTCACCTAACTAGTTATCCCTAAAAGGCTTTTTCCTTAAACCAATGACCAATTTATTGAGAGTGTCTTCTAAGAGACTATTGAAATTACTGGGAGATCCTCATTAATGAACAAAAGGTTGGCCACACCTCTTATTCACCAATAAGACTCCTGTCTAAATAATTTCTCTTCACTCTAAGGAATTTTTTACCTAATTAATTTAAACTTTTTGATAAACTGCATATAAACCAATTTTGATATGACTGCAGCTAGCTGCTAATTTAAGAAAAAGCATGTTTTTAAATCGATACCCCAAGTTGTGGTATGAGCAAATGACCAAAAAGTAAAAAAAAAAAAAAAGGAACAACTGTCCACAGAATGACACACACATAGAAAAATACACAGTACACACAAACAGCCATGTTTACAAAATTAATGAGTGCACTCGACTGTATATTCCTGGTCAGATTAATCTATTGTAATTCTATTGCCAATTTTTATTTTTTAAGAAATTTAAATCATAGACTAGTCAGATTTTGTTGTCTGTCAATAAGCAAAGATCTCTTATCATAAAGTTTTGGAAGGAATAAAGTCTTTTATCTGTAGCTAATATATATATTTTGTATTTTTTGTCTTAATACTAGCAAAATTTAGCTCAATTATCTTTATATATTTCTCCATCTATTTAGACCTTAGATGTCCATTTTGTCAGTTCCTTCAATAGGCCCTGGATTGAATCTGGCCTCCTCATTTTTAATGTCTTCAGATCTGGCTTCATGGTATAACCTGATACTGTGCTGTGGTACCCAAATACATCGTTTAGCATTCTCTGGAAAAACACAGGCATACCTCCTCCCCAGGTGAGCAGTGGACGGGGTCCCTTCTGTTATCTACTATGGAGATCCCTCCAAAGGACCCTTCCTATCCTTTTTGCTTTTATTTGATGGAATTGTCTTTTTGTTGCTGGACTTCCGTCTTTTGCAGAATTAAAAAAGTTAACAGTGTATACTGTCAAGTGAAGTCTCTTATGAGATATGAATTTTGTAGGAAATCATCCTCTTTTTGTTTTGCAATTGAATTTTCATTGAACAGTGTGCATGTTCAGTAATTTTTAAGCTTAAGGCTAATAAGGAATCTCCATGATAAAGGAAATATAAAAGGTCTTACAATCTTTTGGAAGGCAGCACTCATATATGCTGGGCCATTGTCATTCTTAAGTGTGCATGGGCAGCCAAGGAAACTAAAGGTATCTAAACAGTGAGCAACAACATGTTTAACTGCCTCACCAGTGTGGGCAGTAGCAAATATGAATGCTGAGAAAGTGTCCACTGAAGCATAGACCCAGTGCAAAGAATCAAATTGAGGAATGTGTGCTTCAGAGCATCATTTAACAATGTTTTGGGCCTGTGCTTGAGTCACATTGAAACTGTTGCATAAAGTAGAAACATTTTGATGAAAAGTTGCGTGAAATACAGAAGCTTGTTAACAGCATCTGAGGAAGTAATAGTTTTATGTAGGGTATGTACCACTGTAAGGTATCCTTAGACTGCCAAAGAACCTCAGTGGGCATATACTGAGTTGGGCAAAGAATTACAGAGTTGCCAAAGATAAGTCAACTCTAGAGAGCTGAGCATTAGAAAGATACTGGTTAACTTTCTCTAAGGCAGTCTTAGTTTTAGCCTCTGGTGCAAGTGTTCTTTTTAGAAGTAGGGGCTGAGTCTCTCTTGAGAATATCAAACAAAGGACTTTACTCCTAGGTACTTAGCTTAAGAGCTGGGCAGAACCAATTAATGTTATCAAGTAGAGTCTAAAAGTCATTTAGAGTTGTCTAACCTGGATCTGAACAGTTTGGGGCAAAATGTGTCTCTTTGAATAATGTGTCCTAAATATGAAAAAGATGCCATTGTTTGCACCTTTTTAAGGGCTGTCACTAGACATGCAATATAAAATGGTTGGGAATTCATGTGACAGGAGAACATCATCTATGTAACACTAAATGTAGATGGATAGGCCTCTCGCCCTGACCAAATGGCTCTAGCCACAAACTCTTGCCCCAGGGTTGGACTATTTGCCATACCTTGAGAGAGATAATACCACAGAAATCAGTGCATAGGATCCTGATTATTAATACAGGGTAAATTAAAAGCAAAACTTTTTATCTCCAGGGTAGAGAGGGATAGAAAAAAAACAGCCTTTTTTTTTGTTTTGTCTTGCTTTTTTTCAATCACCGTAAGGGAAAAATGTAAAGGAATAGCTATAGGACTGAGCAATCCCTGTTGTCATGTTCCTGTAAGTTCCATGATGCGACTGACTGCCCCAAATTCTTCAGCAATCTCCACTTTCCTCACATTTTTTTCAATTACAAAAATTGGAATATTCCGAGGGCTACTGGAATGTTCTAGGTGCCCTGCCATCTGTTTTTGTTCATTTACCAGTGTATGAGTTGCTATAATCTGCTCCTGCATTAGAGGCCACTGATCAACCCAAACAGGGTCATGAGGCACCCAAATTATCTTGGATGCCATCTGTAGTGTTGGAAAAGAGATTAAGGTCACTCCTAAAAATGGCCTAGAGCAAAAGAAGTTCTTTTCTCCCTCGGCTATTTTACCACACATTTAATTTGGATGGAAACCTTGTCATCACATCTAATGAGCCACCAGGGAGTTAGGACTGGCCAAAAATGCTCCCATACTCTGTAATACCTTACTACCCCATTGAATGACCGATACATGGGGGAAGACATAAAGAGAAAAATATATAGAAAGGCCTTTTGCATCCCTCCAAATTAAGAACTTAAGCACTTCTGTTTGGGTAAGAAGCCTCGCCCACCGCTTGTAAATCTGTAGTCGCCAAGTCCAGAGGCCATGCCTCAGGCCAGTGGTGCTGAGCAATAACTGAAACAACTACACCTGTATCTAATAGCCCTTTAAATGCTTTTCTATCAGTAATCAGCTCCATCTCGGGACAATTTATGTAATCTGCTCAACCCAATAAGTATTAGGAGACCCAAAATCCTTCAATTGCTTTTCCCTATTTATAAATTTTCCATTTTTTTCCAAGGGAAAAGTGATCAATCGAGCAATGGGAGTACCTGGATTTTAGCAATGGTCTGGGTAATTGAATAATAACTGTGATTTCTGTTATGATCAGCATCAGTTTCTCCAGGCAAAACCTGGACGCCTTTTAAAATGAGACTGCTGAGGCCTAGGAAGATTCCCATTAAGGCACAGGTCCATAGACTCCAGTAGAAATAATTTGGGGCCCCATGTCAGGAGTCAATAGGAATCTGGAAGAGATCCAAGCCTCTCCTATCACTTGTGGTGGGGAAGGAGAAAGTACTCCCATTGTTTGCTTTGCCCAAGGTGGCCCCATTGGAAGTTTCCCTGAATGAGTAGGCCTTCTTCATCAGTTTTAGATTTACAGTCACTGGCTCAATGGTACCCTTGCCTACATCTAGTACATGGACTGGAAGGTTTTACTGAAAAGGCAGATAAAGGCTGTGTTGTCTTTGGTGCAGCAGAACAGTTTTGGGCTGAATGTTCCTCATCCCCACAGTGGAAACAAATGACTTTACTCCCCTCCCCCCACCCTTTTTAGACTGTGGATGAATAACCTGACTAATAGCTGCTACCAACACAGCTACCTGTACACATGGGGGGAGGGGGCTGATTTATACATACAAATCTGAATCATCTCAGGCAGTATAGGCTGCCCCTGCACTTGGCTGGCAAGTGCTTATCTTACTGAGCTATCTCCCCAGCCCCTGGGCCACTTTTTATTGCCTATTAAAGCCTCTGCACCATTTAATTCATTTTCAAAGGCCAATTGTTGAACTATTATTTCATTACCTTCCCTGTCACTGATAATCTTCTTAGTAGCTTGCAACAAACTTGCAGCAACATCTTGGAAAGGTTCGTTAGGGCCTTGCCTAATAGAAGCCAAGTTCAGGAATGTTTCTTACAAAGGAGTTCCTAATCCCAGCTATCTTAGTTTGTTAACATAATTACAATGTAAAGATCGGTTGATTGTGCTACCAAAAGCACCCTTTCCAATTAATGGCTAAGTTGTAAAACACATTTCCTGCCTGTTTCCTGCTATATTTAAAGTAATCTTTTTCTACAAAAAATTGTCTCCTGGATTCAAACACGTGTTAGCTATTCCTTTCCCTCATTTGGGGCCATAGTCTGTTGTCTTAGCATTTCTGCTAACCTCAAGGGAAAGGGAGCAGTAGGGCCAGAAGTAGAAACAGATCAGTTCAATTGTTTCAAGGTTTTCAAAGGTTGGGGTACATGAAAACCTACAACTTAGTTTCTTTCGATCTGAACTCAGTGAAAATTTTCTGAGCTGGCCTGGCCATGATTGGGTTTTGAGCTCCATAAACCCAGAGTGTTTCAGTTTTGCCCCTATTTTAACCATAGACACTATCTTGAGCCTAACAAATTTGCGATACCAGCATCACATAGCCAATGCCAAGGCACAGTGTACCACAGTCAGGACCTTCCTACCTAGTACAGATGCACAGGATGGTAGTTAGTGATATGCACCGATCTCTCTGTGGCTGACTGGGGCAAACAGATGCGCAGGCAGCTGGGGAACTGCAGCTGGATTTGTCTAAGACCAAAGGGCAGAAGCCTCCTAGAACCTTGTTTGTGCCCCTCCCTCCTGCAGTGCTGTGGTGCTTGAACTCAACAGCTCAAGATTTAAAAAGAAGGTTCTCCTTTGTGATCTAATTGATTTAATTAGATCTAATTTTCCTTCAAGATCTAATTGAGCATAGCTAGAGGGTTTAAACTCTACCTGCTGTACCTTTGCTCTACCCTCTTTGTCCCATTTGGGACTTGATTTTGAAACAGTACTTCATGCTAAGTCCTTATGGTAGTCTTAGAAAGCAGCAGAAATTAAAAAGCCAAAAAAAAAAAAAAATCAATCATTTTTATGTATATCTGTGTACACCTATGAACATCTATAGTTCTTGAAACTCTGTTTTTCCCATTGTTAACACAACTGAATCTGTTAGGCTTCTCTCAAGCCTCTTTCTCTCTTCATGCTCCTTTATCTCTCTGGCCCTAGTGAGCCTGTACTCGGCCATAGTGAGCCTCCATCCCCAAGTTTAATATGTAGTGCACCAGTGCCACTGCACACATTTGGAGACTAGTGCTGGCTCCAATCAGTCCACTTCTCTGCCTTGTGCAGGCTCTTTGGAAGTGATTCCACCACCTACACTTATGGGCATCCTGTTTGGCACCAAATGTAGGAGTCAGTTGGTTTTACTGTGAATGGCTGTACCTGGGGAGAGATGGTACAGGAATGAGAAAGATAAACAAGAAGAGAAAAGCTGGGCAAGGCAGTTGCAAAGTTAGTAGCATGTGACAAAAGGTTGCCTAGCAACCAATAGCTGACCTGAATCAGACAGGACATTTTTTCAGGATTGAGTTAGCTTATTTGCTTTAAGCACTGAGACCTAGTCTCACCCACACACATTTGATCAATTTCCTAGCTTCCTGTGGCTCCCAACATCACAGAGGCCATGTGTGGGTTATTTTGATCAATCTGCAAGAACAGTAGAGAAAGGAGAGAGAATTATGTCCCTGTGGTCTCAGCCTTAAACCAGGAAATCACTGAAGATCCTGACACTGAGGAAATGTGGGAGCTTTTGGACTTTGGCAGCCTCTCCAACCTGCAGGTCACACAGCCTCGTGTCAGCCACCGGGACCTTTTTGAATCTTTTTGCTATGCTATAATGTTGTTAATAAATTCAGACCAATACAAAAAAGAGAAAGGTAGGTTTGCTGCTTGCTGTTGCCACTTCATGCCTGCTCTGCCATGGACTGCTTGTCTGCTGTGAACCTCACCTGCCATGCCACCCTGCCTTGGAGCCATTCAACTGTGAACTGAAACTTCTACCAATGGTGAGCCAGTAAATCTTTCCTTCTTTAACTTTAGGGTGTAGGTATTTTGTTTCAACAATGAGCATAATAACTCAGACAACTTGATAGGGTTACACTACCAAGATCTGGTCATACTGTTGCAGGCAGCCGAGTTAGATAGAAATATTATAGACAGTCAGACAGGGCTAGGCCCTCAAAGGAAATAATACAGAAAGCAAGATAGCCAGCAACCATGGGAGGGTTGGATGCTCCCACTGTGGGCCAGACCTGAAGACCAAAGATCGAACAAGTGCTGACCTCCTTAAAGATTGACATCTGAGATTGATCACCCTGAGGGAGCCAAAAGAATCATTAATCTGACTACTACCGGAGGGCTACCTGATAAAGTTCTGTTCTGCATTCACTCCCACTTGCTATGTGACTCGCTTTCCCATTTGGTCCTGGACTTAATCAATTTTACCTGAGCAATGGTGCTTGTACCCCCATTGGTTGACCATAGCTTTTGTCCCACCTCATGCCCACCTAAGTGAGTTTCCATGGTTTTTACTTTAGACCTGCCTCACAGCATGATTTTCCTCTATAAAAGACCCTGAAAGAGACAGCTTCCATAAGACACCCACTTGAGACCCCCCTCCTGTCCCTCTCTCTGACCGAGCTTTCTTTCCCTCAATAAATATGTTCTGCTGATTACCTCTGTTTGTTCCTAAAATTCATTCTTCGGTTTTAGAGAACACGAACTCATCCCAGGTGCTTTTCAGGTTGGGAGATCAGTTTTCCCTTTATCATTTGGAGGTTCCCTATTGGAGGTCACCCACCCCAGATCAGTTTTTCTTTCATTAATACTAAGGATAGCATTAGCTCTCTGAAGAGCCTAGAGAGTGACATAGTAGTGAGGGGCCAAGAGGGGAGCAGATCAGTGGTAACATATAGAGCCCTGACGTGACCTACAATGACCAGCACAGAGACCTACAAAGCCAGCAGAACCTGGTGGAAGATTTCCAGAAACTACCTATGGGATTATAAGCCTTGGCTGCTAAGGATATTGTAGGGGCCACTGGGAGTTGCTGGGAGCTGTGACACTAAGATCTGTAATGCTAAGGCACTGAATCCCAAAGCTCAGAGCTATAACACTAAGGATTGAGAATTCCTGGCATTCAAAGTCTTGAGCTACTAATATCAAGAAAGACTTGGCAATTGTGATTCTCATGCAAAAGAATTCCCAGCCAATTGGGAAAACAAATAGCCAGTTATCTAGGTAAAGCCACACTTTTTCTGATATAAAAAAAAAAACAACCTATATTTATAATGTTTAGTAATTAGACATAGTTTGGATCACAGTAACTTTATAATTTGGGTCAAGACAAAGCTGCATGAAATTAAAGAAAAATATATGCAATGGTCTTATAATTTCTGGACTAGTAATGAAAAAGAATAAAACTTAACTGTGTCTTAACAGTAAAACAAAAAAAAAGTCAAATTCTTCTATATGTCAGGGAAGGGAAGACGTGGGGCAATCCTCTGCCCTCAAGTTTGAGAGACTAATGGGAAAATGTAGAAATATAAGGTATGGTAGAGCAGAAAGCCATGAATGCAAGTTCTTGAGGAAGCCATAGTCATAATAGCTTTTTTCCCCTTAATATATTATATCCAGCTACCAAGAAAAAAAAAATATATATATATATGACATATCATAAATATATACCATGGATAGAAGGGTAAAGAGTAAGCATCAAAACTGAACTCAGACATGGCAGGGGTAGCATAATAATCACATCAGGTGTTCACAACAATGATGATTAAGATGTTAAGGACTGTAAGGTTAAAGAAGGGAGGTTATAAGAACGGAGAGGCAATGCAAGCTGAGACATGGAGATAGGGATAATGAACCAAAAAGTCCTGAAGTGCTGGGGAGAGAACTCTGCAATCTAAGCATATGTGTGATGAGCACAAGGACCCAGGCTCGAGCCCTGGTACTGCGTGCCGTGCTGGCCCTGGAGTTCCAGGTACACCTTGCAGACCTATGAAACTGGGAGAGGTGATCGTGCCTGTAAACACAGCGTGGGACTTCTTGTGACTGGAGGATCAGTATGACTCCAAGCTATATTACAAGACCTTGTACAAATAAATAAAGATTTTTTAAAAAAGAATTTAAAAAGAAATGCTCAAAATTAAAAGACCTAAAAAAGAAATAATTAAGATTAAAATAAGTACTAACATATATGAAAAAAAGTTTTTAATGGGATTATTTGCAGCTTAGACATAGGAAGGAAAAACTTTCTGAGACTGACAATGGCTCAAGGGAAAATGCACAAGTGAAAAGCAAAGGAAA
>PVKN010022928.1:0-14982 GCA_004027915.1 Capromys pilorides | reverse complement strand
AGGAGGCATTACAATTCCTGACCTAAAGTTATACTACAAAGCTACAGTAATAAAATCAGCATGGTATTGGCAAAGAAAATAGACCTGAAGATCAGTGGAATAGATTAGAAGATGCAGAAGCAAATACAAACACACTCAGTCAACTTATCTTTGACAAAGGGGCCAAACATGCTTACTGGAAGAAAGATAGCCTCTTTAACAAATGGTGCTGGAAAAACTGGCTCTCTACATGTCAAAAACTAAAATTTGACCCAAGTCTATCACCATGCACTAAACTAAAGTCTAAATGGATTAAAGATCTAAATATTAAAAGAGAAACATTAAATGTCCTGGAAGAGAAAGTGGGAGAAAACCTTGAAGACATTGGGGTAGGCAAAAAGTTCATGGACAAAAAATCAAAATGCACATTTAACCCTTGAAAGCATGAATAAATGGGACCTCCTTCGGCTAAGAAGTTTTTGCATGTCAAAAGAAATTATCAAAACAGTGAAAAAATAATCCCTAAACTTCGAAAAGATTTTAACTAATAAGTATTCAGACAAAAGTCTCCTATCTAGAATTTATAAAGAACTAAAAACCATTAGGGTTCCAAAATTCAAAGACCCAATCCAGAAATGGGCATCTGAGATGAACACAAACTTCTCAGAGAAAGAAATTCAACAAGCCTATAAGTACATGAAGAAATGCTCCACATCACTAGCCATCTGTGAAATGCAAATTAAAACAACACTTAGATACCATCTCACTCCAGAAAGAATGACTATCATAAAGAAATCAACCAACAACAAATGTTGGAAAGGCTGTGGGGAAAAAGGAACCCTTCTCCACTGCTGGTGCAAATGCAGATTGGTGCAACCACTATGGAAAGCGGTGTGGAAGCTCCTTAAAATACTAGAACTGGAAATCCCATTCAATCCTGCTATCTCCCTACTGGAAATTTTCCCAGAAGAACTGAAAACATCATATCATAGCAATATCTGAGCACCTATGTTTATAGCAGCCCAATTTTTAATAGCCAGTCTTGGGAACAACCAAAATGCTCATCATTTGAAGAATGGTTGAAAAAGATGTGGTATTTTTATACAATGGAATATTCTCAGCTATCAAGAATGATAAACTGGAAGACTTCATTACAAATGGATGTATACTGAACATATACTCATAAGTGAAATAAACCAGACCTACATGTGTAAATATCGTATAGTCTCCCTAGTGTAAGAAATCTAAAGAAGAAATAAAAAATGGAAAAGCATAAGACAGCTGAATGGAAATCAAAGTCTTATGAATTAAACAATGAAGTGACTGAAAGCAGAAAAGAGAGGAAACATAGCAGGAGCAAAACCATACACTTATGTACACAAGATGAATTGGATATTGGTCCTAGGAACTTTCAAAAGGTTTTTCTCATTGATGATAGCAGCATGCAACACTAGAACTATGCTTGGAATGCGTGTTGTTCTGGTCTTTTAGATGTGTACTGCTGCCAATGTAAACTCAGTTATTGCTATACTCTCTTTCAAGTAAATGGTTGGTTAACAAAAAAGGGTATTAAGTGAGAGTAAGTGACTAGGCAAAATGCCACATGCTTGACAGGCTATAATTTTGTACATCCTTGGATTTCTAAATGTCTGTGTAAAAATGTATAAATGTTCTTATCAAATTATAAAGAGATTTATTAGAATATCAGTGATTGACAGAAAATACCAATTGCAAGATAAGTGTAAGATGTTTGATACTCAGAAAGACAGGGATGTTAAGCTTAATTACCTATGTTATAGAGTAATAGTATCATGAAGCTTCTCTGCTGGAGGGTTGAGAATGTAGGTTAACAAACCAAAAATTGGAGAAAAAGAAGGGCTACGAGGATAGCCAACATTCTGGCCCTAGCACTTTAAGGTCAGTGAGGACTCAGGACATAAGAGAATCTGTGCCGTAACATCCTATAACTCAGTGGTTTCTCAAATTTTCTGTTCAAGGAGATTAAGGGACCTCAGAGGAAAAGGATAAATGAAATATAGTGTGCCTAAGGAGAGTCACCTAGAGAGAGGACATTCTCTCAGTCTTTCACAGAGAGCAAACTGGTCAAGCAATGGCCGTGACTCGTCCCAGTGGTTGACACTGGCAACAGTTCTACAAAGCACTGTACATGGTTCCAAAGTTAATCCTGAGGGGATTTGACTCTGGAAGATACAAAAGATGAATGATCTATTATACAGGTCTGGCCTTAACTTGCCCTTGATCACCCAGCAGAAAAGCTTAATTATGAGGCATAGAACGCAGAGCTAGATTAGTATGATGAGCTATAAGAGGCTTATACTAACAGCCTCCAACATTGCCAGTTTCACCGGTATCCCACTACAATATGGAACGTTGGACTATGTATACAACTACTCCCTCTTTGTACAAAGAGATGAAGATTTTTTTTTGTTTTTTTCTTTTTTTCCTCCCCTACTAATATGGATTAGAAAATTTATCATATCTACACCCTGTGCTCTGTATAAGTATTATGAGGACAACAATATTCAATGTATCAATTATTATGAATGCATTAATAATGTATTTTGAAGCTATCGTATTGTTATTTCTTATTAAAAATAAAAAAATTTTGAAAAAAATAAAAAGAGCTGGAGACATAGTTCAATGTAAGCATCCTAGATTCAGTCAAGGGTGTCAGGGAGAATTTCCTATACAAAAGATGCATTTAATCGCCTTCTGTGAAGGGCATTAGTTTAAGCAATAGAGATGCAGCTGTTTGTAAGCTACACTGTAACATGTGGCATGGTTCCTTGGGAAGCAACGTCTTTTTAAATGAAACCCTCTTGTCCACTTAGAAAAAATAATTTAAGACCCAGCAGGAGCATATGTACTGAGCATTGGAAAGCGTCACACACTGACACATGAATGCACTTACTTTTTTCTGCAAATACCAATCTTCCTCCAGTTACATCAGTGTGAGAGTAGTAGGCACTTAAGAGGAGGTGGGAGGTGCATAAAGTATGGGGCAGAAGTAGAAGGCGGTAGGGAGTGGGGACCAGAGGGCCCAAGCGCTTGGGGACTCCCAGCTTCTCATGCATTGCTAAAGTGCTCTCTGGTCACTGGCTACGTCCGGATGGAACTGCTGGGCTCAGCGCTGGCTCCAGCAACCCTGCATTTCCCGAGCAGTCGGCAGCTGTGACTTTCCCAACATCTTCCCATGACAGGGATGAATCAGTCATCAGAAAGATGTCAGCATCTGCCCAAACCATTTTATATTAGAATAAATGGCAGATGGCGGTGTTTTTATATTTAATCAGTTCCACCAAATGCAGTTTCATCTCTTATAAAATGAAGCCATCTGCAGCGTGTAGGTGGGCAGATCCCACTGCAGGCCCACTACAGAACCTTTTCTCAGAAAGGTAGAGCTGTACATGCTAACATTTGTCAACATCAGTCACAGGGAGCCCAGAAATCCTTTAAAGTAGCACCTCATGTTTTTAATAAATACGTAGGATCATGCTAAATATTTATGGTGAATATGCCCACCATATGAGGCTCACACATGAGGTTTGCATTTCATGCCCAGCATAGCTTCCAACCATTTCTAGAGGCTGCTCCGCTCAAACTGATAGAAAATATGCTTACCACCAAAAAGTGGTCATTTTCTGTGCCTATGAAGCAGTCCTGACAAGTATGTTGTTGTTACATGAATGTGAATTCTTTCACAGCAGGATGATGATCTCTCTCTCTCTCTCTCTCTCTCTCTCTCTCTCTCTCTCTCACACACACACACACACACACACATACACACACACACAACACTAATATGAAATATCATCTACACATACATTTGCATATCCCATTCCAGTGGGGTCAGACAAGATGTAAAAAAGATGGAATATTTATTGCAAAGTGCTGGCAGCTAGAATCCTTGCCTTTGGGCCACCAAAAATAAGCAATGACACTTTTCACACTTCAGTCCTCTTAGAATTGGATCCCAGGACAGAGAGGAATGAGAGGTGGATGCGTCTAGAACCCTTGGCCCTACTGAGGATCAGGGTGCATTTCTCACCAGACACCAAGGTGCTGCAGAGCCCGTGGACAAGATCTTGTGCATCCTGAAACCTGCTCCTCCATTATTACTGCACAGTGTGCCCAGCCCCATTACAGCAGAGCCCCTGTTTCCCAGCAGCGCTGGCAGTTCTGGCTCAGTCCCACCCTCTTTCCTCTCTTTCCTTGCCTCATCAACTGCCTGTTTCTCAAGAGAATTTGAGGGCACCTTCACCCTGAAGTGTTCCAGCATCCCCCATGGCTACTCAGCTCTCTGTGGAAGAGCACATTTGCATGAATGCCTTGATTGGTTAACACTCTGTCTTTCCTACACAGTTCAGGCCTGTTCTTCTACTATACTTCATCGTTCAGATTTCAATTTTTTTTAAGGTTTTTTTTTATGTGTGTTTGTGCGTGTGTGTGTGTGTGTGTGTGTGTGTGTGTGTGTGTGTGTGTGTGTGCAGGGTCTCACTATGCAGCCCAGACACATAGTGAATGTCCTGATTTCTGCCTCCCTAGTGCTGGGATTACAGGCGTGTGCCACCATGCCCAGACTCCAAGGCCAGCTCAGCGTGCCCAAGGGCAGGGCCAGTACCACGACATGCAGTGCCAGGGACTGCAGATTTCATTTTCTTAGTGTTCCTTTTGGACAGACCTAGAAGGCCAGGAAGTGTCTGCTAAATGTCTGAATGAGCTACTGAATAAAGCATCGGCATTTGCTCCACTGAAACCCTAAATCTAAAAGCAGAAAATCCGTGTCTACAATAGCGCAACTCATAGCAGCTGAATCTTAAAAGTAGCCTTTATGTCCATCAGCAGAGGAATGGATAAAGAAAATGTGGGGTTTAGACACAGCAGAGTATAACTCTGCCATGAAGAAGGGTACACTTGAGTCATTTGTAAAAAGTGGGGCCTCCTGGAGATCATGACGCTAAGGGAAGCAAATCAGACACACGAGCTCCAATATTGCATGGTCTCTCTTACACTAAACACCCAAAGTATGAAGAATAACATAAAAGATGAAGAGTATGCAGGAAGCAGGTCTTCCTCGATTGGGAAAGGGACCAAGAGATGAAGAGGGAAAGAACAGAAGGTAGAGAAAGAGGGTGGAAAAAGGAACTGAGATGTGTGTTACATCCGTGCAGCAACTCTTCACAGGGAATAGAAGCATTAATTGGGCCTGGGGCAGGGCGCGGTGGTGCACGCCTGCAATCCAGCACTTGGGAGGCCGAGGCAGGAGGGTCAGTGCAAGTTTGAGACCAGCTTGGGCTACAAAAGTGAGCTCAATGCCAGCCTGAACTGCATAGTGAGACCCTGTCTCAAAAAGACAAAAATAAAAAATGGGCCTGGGGTTCAGTGCCAGCCTGTAGCCCCAGCGCTCAGGAGGTCAAGGCAGAAGGATCGCCTTAACACCATCCTGGGCTGCACAGTGAGTTCAAGGCCAGCCTGAGTGATAGAGTGAGACCCTGTTTCAAAAGAGCAAAACCAAAAAAAGAATGTAAACATTAAGTATTGCAAAATTGTATTAATAAAAATAAACAAAAAAATTGAAGGCAGAAAATGGAGGCATTAGTTTTTCTCACAAATCAACAGGAAAGAAAGAATGCCTAGAACAGCAACAGCAACAGCAACAGCAAGGAGGTAGCGAGGCCATAGCTGTGACTCGACCTCCCGTTGCCTAGCCATGAAACAAGGTCAAGGCCTCTAGAGGAGCCGTGTATCCCAGGGCCTTTGCACAAATACACACAGCTTTAACTAAGTGACCTCTACCAGTGACAGCCAGCTCGGATGTCCAGCAGACACCTCAAATGTAACATGAAAAAATAAAAAGACCATGAGGTGACCCTACACTGGCCTCCAGCTAGGACAGGACCACAACCACAGCTGCCTAGCAGGCTCTTCCAGGGTCCTGTCTCCTGGGAAGTGGGCACTAGCCCCTTCGTCGGCCTGCTGGGGCATAAATACTATCATCCCCATCTCCCCCTTGACCCTGTCTCTGGCTCCCCAGAGGGGTTCAGCCCCTCCATCTGTGCTCCCCACTCCCTCTCTTCTCTCTCCTGCCCTTCTCTACCGGTAGCCAATGCATCGCCCCCCCCCCACCAAAAATAAATAAAAACCACTGCCACTGACTTTTGGACACCACTGTCAGGAAATCAAAGCCCAGAGGCTCTCCCTACTCACCAAACTCCTCTCTCCTAGTTCCTCTCCCTGCCTTTCCTTCCCTCCTTCTCTCCCTCCCTCCCACCACCACCCCTACTCCTTCCTATCCCAGGACTCAAACTAGCAGCTCCCTCTTTGGATAGCTTCCCACTGTCCCCATGGCAACCTTGTCCACATCAACCAGGTCCCAGCTCCTAAGCTGCCCCGTAAGGGTCCCTCCATGGCTCTAACATAGAGTTGTCCCTTGACCCTCCCCCAACCACTCCCAAGGCCTCCAGGCTGGACATTCCCTTTGTCCTCATTGAGCTGCCTGAAGTAACCTCATCCATTTGGTCATATGAACCCCTAAGAGAGGGCATTATATGTTCTGGACCCCATGCGTACTGTGCACTTTGATCTACACTGACCTGTGGGAGGCGCTTCACAAATGGCACCAACAGACACCTGGCTGCTTGGAACAGCACCGTTACTTCAGCTCTGCCTTAGATAAACGCGCACAGAGACCGCTGTGACGTTCTTGAGCCGGGTTCCCTCAGCGGATGCATGTTGCTATTCTTTACCCTGTGTGCTTTGAGATTCAAATGGGTGTCCCAGAGAAATGCCCCGCCCCCATGGGGAGACCAGGGCCTACCCACTGCTGAGACCAGCGACTGCCGCGCTTGTGCAGAGAGCAGCTCTGGAAGGGCTCAGAGCATGGTACGGACAGGCAAGGGGAATCTTGGGAAAAGCCATAGGAACCTTCCCAGCAGGGACATGGGGAGGACACCAGGATGTTCGGGAAGGGGCAGGACACAGTGCCACATGCAGAGATGGTAAATAATTCTGACAAGCACACAGAAAGGAACCTCCCTGAGGTCTACTGTGGCAAACATGGGTAACCAGATCTGATTTTCACATGTGTGCTCCACAGCCCCCGAACGACTTCTGCGTTTGGGTTCAGCCAAGCAGGCCAAAGTCCTGTGGAGCCGGGCCTCAGCACCATGACCTTTGTCTCCTATCTGTAGGCTTCCCACTAGCCCTCCCTGTATAGTCTCCTACCATTGTTGAGAAAAGTGTGTTTTATTCACACAACGATATCCACTTAAAGATGTTCTAGAGTATAGTCCTTGGATGAACCTGGGCCTAGCTCCCGCCATGCAGCTCCTTCCTCGGGCTTTCACCTGGGGCTGCGTGGAGAGAGAGGAAGGCGGGGCCGTGTCCAGGGCCCAAGATCAACAGAGAAACTTCAGCTCAGCATCCTTGGGTTTCTGTCACTTGCACCTGGAAAAACATGGGCTGCATAGCCAGGAAGGAGGTGGACAGTCGGAGCTGGGGACCTGATCCCCACACTGCGGCCTTGAGGCCAGAGTCCGGTTGAAGCACCACTCACTTTGGCCAAGAACTGAGCTCCTTGCACCCAAATCCTCTGTCTCCATTACCAGGAACACAAGCAACCTGGGGATCCAGTGAGATCCCTTCCCAAGCTCCTTACCCAGGTCTGGGGACAGGGCATGTGGATTTCCTCCTCTTTCCTGTCTCTTCTGATGAGGAAGAGAACATTTCCCCTCGGCCCTATCTGTCTGCTCTCAAGGAAGTTACTCTGAATCACTGAATCACCGTATCTTCTCATACATAAACATGCATAAGTTGGGTGGTGTCGCATTATTAACATAATGAATATTCTAATCATGGCTCTAATATTAAAGGTGACACTAAACATTAATCCCTAGGGAACAGCGATTGCCAAGGATGTAATTACCAACCTGGGGTGGGGCATAGAAGGACCAAACTTGGGAGATCTTTCAAAGAGCAGGAAACCTGTTACACACACACACACACACACACACACACACACACACACGGTGTGCACAGGGACACACGCACCATGTCCCTACCCCAGGGGAAGATTCACTGCGCTGGCCAGGAGCTGGCTGGGAATTCCTGATCTTTCTCACACCCAGGTATTAGGATCTTCTCGCTCTCCACGCAGGACCCCCAGGTGTGCAGAGGTTAAGCATGAGCAATCAGAACCACTGCAAGAGGGAACCCGTTTGAGTGACTTTACCCACAACGCGTGGGCAGGACCTGCAGGGACCACAGTTACTGTCGCCCTTGTCCTGCAGGCACCACAGAGGCTGAGCCAGAGCTGAGCGGCTGAGCAGGAGGGAGCCAGAGACACACTGAGCTCCTGCCTGCTCCCAGAGGGCAAACTCGGAGATGCTGGAAAACGCTCCCAGCTTTTCCACACTCACAGCGGGCCACAGTGGGTCTGCAAGCTGCAATTTTAACTCCGCTCTGGAGCAGGCAGGTCCCCACCCCCGATGCAGAGTCTCTGGCAGTCAGCAGTGGACACGAGGCTCCCTCTGAGCGCCTAACTGGGCAGTGAGCATCTTTAAAGGACTTCTTGTTAGGCAGGCAGGTGTGAAGTGTGTCCGCGCTCTGCCAGAATCAGATTGAGGTCAGGAGCTTGGCTAGAAGCAAATTAAGTCACAGCTTCTACCTGGGGAAGGAATAAAGGTCGGCAGAAAAATGCGCGGGGGTGGGGGGGAGGGTTGGCTTGAGAGGCCCAGTGTTGACAGTGACCTCGACCAGAGTGGGGCACTGTGCTGCTAACCCTCCCCCTTCTCTTCTGTCCCCACCTCCTCCTGCTCCCCCTCGGCGCTCCCCCTTCACCTCTGTGTCCTCCTCCTCCTCTTCCTCTTCATGCTCTTTCTCTCCTTCTTGCATACTGAAGACTGCAAGAAAAGCCTTCACACTTGAGAGACATGGTGTTTTGTTTTCTTTTTTGCTTTTTGGGATGAGACCTCGCGCACACACACACCCATCACTGAATTGCCCAAGCTGAGTCTGAGCTTTCCCTCCTCCTGCCTCAGCCTCCGGGGGCTCTGCTATGGGCAAGCAGGACTGAGCGCTGCAGTGAGGTGAGAGGCACTGCGCTAGGAAGACAAAGCCCCCACGCCCTCCTGGCTCCCAGAGAAGTCCTGACAGACGGCAGCCATGGGCAGACAGGAGCCCAGGCCTGCCCCTCGTGTGGGAAGCAGCCAATAGCAGGCAGTTCTGACCTTGTGGTGGCCCCAGGTCCAGCGCTTCCCAGGAAGGAAACACACAACATTCAAAGCTCAGGGTCACCCTAGTGCCATACAAACAGAGAGCCAGACCTCGGCTTCCCAAGGTAGGGCAGCTCACCAAGGGCTGCATGCAGCCCTAGGGCCACTCACAGGTTGGCCTGGACAGCAGCATCCCACCTCCTGCAGTGGACAGGGCTCCAGAATGTCCCCTCAGGCTGGCTGAGTGACAGGGTTAGGGGAGAGTGTGACCTCAAAGGGCCGGTTAAGCTCAGGTGTATGCCTCTGGGTTCCTGGAAGGCCACAGGAGCCCTCTTTCCTTCCTGCCAGTATCTGCTGTGGAGTCAGAAATCCTGCATGACGGCTGGCCAGATAGCTACGTGGATTAAAGCACCTGCTTAGGCAGACTCAGGGACTGGGGTTCGATCCCCTGCTGGCCGTGCCCTCGGCCATGCTGAGATGGCAACTGAGACTGGGCATGGTGAAGCATGCCTGTAATCCCAGCACTTGGGAGGCTGAAAACAGGAGAATCACTACAAGTCTGACCAGAAAGAAAGAAAGAAATCCTGCATGGCCTGGCCCCACAGTAGGGAGAAAGTTCCTGAACAGGCCCCAGGATGCATCTCCAGGTGGTCTACCTTCAGAGCTGCTTGTTCTACACTGCAGTAGTCCAGATGCACAAGCCAATGCATTCATCTCTTTGGCTTTGCTGCAAAAAAGTTCTTGCACCTTGTAATCAAAATAGCCTACTTGGGGCCAGCAAGATAACTCAGTGGACTAAGTGCCTGCTTAGGCAAGAGCAGGAACCAGGGTTCAATCCTTGGCACCACACGCCATGCAGGCCACCCCCAGGTGCACTGAGCACACTGAAGCCTGACGTGGTGGTGCACACCTGTAATCTCAGCACCGGGGAGACTGAAAACAGGAGGATCACTATGAATCTGAGCCGTGTAGTGAGACCCTACACCAAATACATTAAAGAAGGGGGAGGAGGAAGAGGAAGAGGAGGAGGAAGAGGGAAAGGAGGAGGAGGAGGAGGAGGAGGAGGAAGAGAAACTGAAGAATTTTACATGCCCAAATTTAAAAAAAAGCTCAAATGAGTAGCTGAAATAAAGACACTTCTCAGATGAAGCACAATCAAGAAGTACATGAAAAATGTTTCCCACCTTGACTATTCCAGAAATGAAAACTTTTTTAAAAAATCTTATTTAACTCTGTGTCAAATTCACCTTTGGTTGATCTCCTGTGTTGAGAGCAATGCATCTTCTCCCATCTTCACTGGCCCAGCGTGGGATTCCACAGCTGACCCCACTGTGGGCATGCACAGACAGGGTGAGCAGCCCCTTATGATGCCTTTTAGGGTGATTCACACCTTGTCCAGGCAACAGGGCCCACACGGGCTCCAGGTGGCCCCAGAAAGGACCAGCAGTGGAACGGGTCCTTAGCCTTGGGATATTGCCAGGCAAGAACAGAACACTAAGAGGATCTGGTGAAAGGCCCAGGAGAATAGCACCAGCAGGTGGCTATTGATTTGTCACTGTCACAGCAGCCAGTCCCTGCAGGTGCCGGCCGGGTGACTCCTCGCTGCTCATGTGCACACCTTGTCTCTAGTGCCATGCTGCAGGCCCAGGGAAGGGATGCTGGCATAAACAGATGTCAATGGCTTTCACAGCTTGACATTCGGGCCCTAAGCTACAAGCCCCCCCACAGCCTCCTGTATGCTCAGCTGCCTGCCAGAAGAGGTCTGCTGCTCTGCTCAGCCTGGGGCCTTCCTCTTCACCCTGCTGATAGTCTCAGGAATGGGGCAGAATCTCTGCCCACAGCCTGGTCCTTATGCTTCCCAGCTCTGGGACATCCTGGCCTCCACTGAGCAGCCAGATAGTCTTTGTCCCTCAGCAAGCAGCCCCTCAGGCCCTGTCTTGTGCTGGAGGCAGCCACTGCTCCACCATGTCGCTAAGTCACCCCCGGTGAAGGCTGGGAAGGGTCGTGGAGTCCAGCTGCTAAGAGCACAGTGAGGATCGTAGGCTGGGTCATTGCCAGCGGCAGCACTCCCACTTTAGGCCCAGGAATCAGCTGTGTCCAAGCTGGAGAAAGCAGAGCCTGTCCTACGAGCCCTGGCCTTGCAGGGTCCAGTAGCTCACGAAAGCCATGTCTCTAAAGCCTTAGCAGTGCTCCTCAGAAGACGCAGTGTTCTCCACACACTCAAATGACATCATCATCGTAGCCAAGCACAGTAATGCACGCCCTACAATCTCTGCTACTTAGGAGTTTGAGATAGGAGGCTCACAAGTTGGAGCCCAACCTGGACAACTGAATGATGAAGCAAGATCTTATTTCAAGATAAAAATCATTGTTTAAAGGCCTGGGAATGGAGCTCAATTCAGAGGCCCTGGCTTTAGTTGCTGGGGGTGGGGGGAGGACATTAAACAGGAGACCTCAAGGAGTCACCACGTAGTTGTCTACTATTCTGAAATACCAAAAGTGAGTATTTTTACAGGAGAAAATTCCATTGAAAGAATATAACGCTGAATAATTGCAGGTAGCCTCAGGTGTGTAGAAGCCAGTGAGATGTGCTTTCTCTTTTTTCCTCTTTGCTAAAGAAATTGAATAATCAAGTTGCCGCTGAGGGCAAGATGTTCAGCCCTCTATCTGGCTACTGGAACTCAATCCGCAGACACCAGAGCCTCCTGCTGCTGCCTGGAAGCCCCGGTGTCTTCCTGCAGCCATAACAAGCAGGAGTTAACCCAGAGGGAGAATTCTGCCTAGGCGGCAGTGACAGGTCTGGGTGCGTCCCTCAGCCAAGTCGCTCAGGTAAGTCAGTTACCAAAATCAGCCTTCAGCCCCAGTCGGGCTGTGTGCAATAAACCCAAACCCAGCAGGACGTGGAGACGTCAGAGAAGCCGATGCTAGGAAAATAAGCAAGTGAACTTTAATTTATCAAAGAGCAAGGCAGTGAGAAGCTGGTAGAGGAATGGCGTTTAACTTGGTTAAATGTGCAACCAACAAATATGGTCAATGCTCACATTTTTTAAAACATATTACAGTAAAAGACACATCACTGCAAATCCCCTGACGAGCTTCCCCTCACGATGAGCACATGCATCCCACTGTCCTTGTCACTTTCTGCGGCAGCTCTGGAGTCCTCTTTCCTAAGGGTCTTCGGTTGTGATGTCCCAGCTGCCTACCTCGATTCACACTTCTCCATCTCATGGCAATTTTGACTTGGGAGGAGGCAGTACTCAGCCGGTGCCAGAGCTGGTGGCTGCAGTGGATGAGGACACAGCGTCATGTCTTTGCAAGCTCATCTCTCCATTAGACAGTGCTGGGCAGCAGCATTCACCAAACTTTCTGTCACACCTGGTAAAAGCACTTAGGAAAGAGGACCAGGAGCTGCTGCGCCAGGTGGCAAGAACAGTAGGCTACAGGTGTTTAAAGCAGGGGAGTGCCCTAGGGGACACCACGGCAATATGTCTTTTACTGTAATAATTTTTGTGTGTAAACATTCACCATATTTTCTAATCACTCCTCAGTATACAAAGAAAACATTCCTGAAAATTTTATCTTTAAAATGTGATCTAGGGCTGGGGAGATAGCTCAGCAGTCTAAGTGCCTGCCTGGCAAGCGCAAAGACCCAGGTTCGATCCAGAGTACTGCATGCCGTGCTGACCCTGGAACCCTGGGTACTCTGTGCTGGCCACTGAGACTAGGTGTGGTGATGCACGCCTCTGATCCCAGCACTGGGGAGGCTGAGACAGGAGGATCACTATGAGTCTGAGCTGTGTAGTGAGACCTTGTACCAAATAAATAAAAGATTTTTTTTAAATGTGATCTATTTAGTCTTACCAATAGAACAAAAGAGAAACAAGAGCAGATCTCAGCATTTGAATCATAAAAAGGGAAATTATAAATTTTCATATTATGTATATGTCCTAAAGAATAAACTAGTTTGGAGATTTTAATATTTGGCCACAATTTTTCTACACACTGAAACTTCTGAACAGATTTTCACATAAAATCGACCAGAAGTATATACACCAATAGAAAATAAAATATAACTACCTGAACATAGGAGTTCACAATTCACATCATTGCTTCACATCTAAAAATTTTATTTGATAATCTAAATGACAGCTAACTCGTAAGTCGTGTAACATGTATATTCTTGACAAAATTCTTGCATTGTTAAGCAATATGTGTCAAGTAAGAGTATGAAAATAGTACATGTGTTGCAGTGGAGACATGGTTGCCAAAATTGAGACTTGCCCTATTTACAATACAGACACTGGAAAATACACGGGCAAGTGGGGCGTGGTGACGCAGACTTGAAGCCCTGCCCACACTTGTGCTCAATCTCTGCAAAAGGAAGTGCAACCACTCTGGGAGGCTGAGGCAGGGGCATTACAGATTTGAACCCAGCCTGGAGACATTTCCGGGTTTCCCACATCCACCTCAGAAAACTAAGCACCACAGGCAGAAGGGGTAACGAGGCTGAGATTCACTACAAGCAGAAGAAGCACAAGCATGTGCCCCCAGGGGAGCATGGGCCAGCAAGAGCCGGGCACAGGCAGCCCTGGGGTCCCGGGAGGATCTAGAGCTGGGAGGGCAGGAGTCTGGGCCTAGCAGGGGAACCTGGCCCCACCCACAGAACCTGAAGGGGAGGTTTAGACCACATAAGGTTTTTAGAGGAAGGGTCTCAGGGCCCCAAGCCCATGGGGCATCATAACCACAATGTAAATGAGGTTCCACCTGGGAGGCCAGGCCCCTGAACCTTTGCTTTGGCACAAGCGTGGACATTGGGGAGATGAGCAGAATCTGTCAGTTTTCTGGTATTTTGACATCACCATCCTTCTCCCACTGGTTTCTTGACTCATGCCCAGTGCGTCCTGCTGTTTCCTTGTCCTTGCTCTACCTCTCATCTCAATCCCAGCACTCTGGGAGGCTGAGGCAGGAGGATCACAACTTTAGGTCCAGCCTGAGCCACTGAAGTGACTAAGGGAGATGCTGTCTGAAGAGGCATCACAGGTATTCAGGAAGCAGTCTTTCAGGGAGACAGAAAGCAAAGGAGAGATTCAGAGATAGCTGTATTGTCGCATCTGAGCATTTCAAGCAACACAGTGGCTGAAACAGTGCCTGCAGTGCCCAGAGCCATGCTGCCAGCTCCGGGCCCAACCCTGCAGGCTTCAGCTTTGCATTAACTGGACTGGAAGACGTTTGCCTCCTTCACATTCAAGTTGATGATTGATGAAGAGACAGCACCCAGGCCCATTTAAAAAACACTGCAGGAAAAGGAAAGAAACTCGGAAGCATAAATGGAAGACCACCAGCAGCCCCAAAGAGTGTGGCTGGGGGAAGCCTCAAGTCGTCTTCTAAAATGCGACACCTTGAATTTGAAAAACAAAAAAAGCAGTTGCTACCGTTTTACAGGTAAGAGGTCCAGGAGGAATCAGGACACCCAGCTGGTCACCTGGACAGAGAGTGCCAGGCCAGGCCTGCCTGACTGAAGCTCGTGGCTGCCAAACAACCTCTGCACAAAAGAAGCGCAATCGCTCTGGGAGGCTGAGGCAGGGAGATTGCAAGTTTGAACCCAGCCAGGACAATTTAGCAACTTAGATCCTGTCTGAAAATGAAGAAAGAAAGAAGGAAGGAAGGAAGGAAGGAAAGAAAGAAAGAAAGAAAGAAAGAAAGAAAGAAAGAAAGAAAGAAAGAAAGAAAGAAAGAAAGAAAGGAAGAAAGAAAGAAAGAAAGAGAGAGA